>JANJYP010026118.1:0-11863 GCA_024605115.1 Rastrelliger brachysoma | reverse complement strand
AAAAAAAAAAACATCTATTTTTGAAGATCTAAAAAGCATAAATTCACTCTGCACATTATGTACCAAGTGAAACAGAGTAAACAATGGTGCCTTGACCAACACAAAGCCCCCTGAACCTTTCAAGCCTTTTGTATTGATTGAGCATGTCATTACTGGTCAGACTGGTCAAACATTTTTGCTAGTCTAATTTAGAAATGCAACTCCCCATGAGCCAACACACATTTAATATAGAAATGAAACCTCATGTATCTGTAAATATTAGTCTTTTTCAGGCCCCCTCATTTTGTACTTTTTAAGCACCTTACTTT
Source organism: Rastrelliger brachysoma (assembly GCA_024605115.1). NCBI lineage: Eukaryota > Metazoa > Chordata > Actinopteri > Scombriformes > Scombridae > Rastrelliger > Rastrelliger brachysoma. Next base: position 11,555 of record JANJYP010026118.1, on the reverse strand, counting down.
ATTTGTTCAGCCTAACATGGTTCTCACCCCATCCCAGCAGGCTGAAGCCCCAGAGACATCGATGGCTGTAACTGAAGGAGGAGAGCAGCAGGGAATTAAGGAAGAGCGCTTCCACCAGGAGCCAGAGAAAATTGGCCATAACACAGTAGTGACAGAAGACCACAGAGGCTTTACAGGCAAACTGGACAGAATAACAAACAGGGAAAGAAGAACAAGGAGAAATTAGTATGAGAGGAGTATGTAAGGAAAACAAAACATAAATCTGAGAACAGCAATATGTGCCCTGAGGAATTTCTTAATGCAAGCAAGAACCTCTTGTGCTCAGTGTCATTATCTTACCGTGGAAAGGTTGCAGTGGTTGGTTTCGTCACTTGAGAACAGAGCAGCATCCTTTATAAACACTGCTACAGATTTCAGGATAAAAGTGATGAAGAGCTGGATGTGAATGCAGTTCCTGGCACAACGCAGCCTCCTGTCAAGAACACAGCCGACACATAATAAATTCATATTGTAACTTTGTCTTGTGCACAAATATATATATATATGTGCGTGCATGCGTCTGTGTGTGTGTGTGTGTGTGTGTGTGTGTGTGTATGAAAAGGGCATTGCAGTGTATACAGTTGAGTAGAAGTCAAAATAAGCCCTGTTTTACAACATACTGTTAAAATTAATTGATTGATCCACATAGTGCAGGCAGAATTTCATACTTTTAAGATATTGAACTTTATAAGCTCTTATTTATATAGCCTTATGTAAATCGCAAATCTGCCTCAGTGGGCTTTAAAACATCATCCTTTATTCAAAGAAAAAAAAAACTCAGAAAAAAATGCAACTGCTGTTAGTGCTCATTTAACAACTGACGTTTCTTCAACTTCTATTACAACTCCTACTGCTTACATATAAATTGACTACATGTAACTGAGTTCAATTATTACTCTTCATCTACCTCAAGTAATGACACAAGCCTGATATCCAATCTTGTTAAATGCTTACACTGCTTCAGCTATGTATGTTGACATTTTCAGCAGAGATATCATATTTCAGTTTTCTTCACAGGCTGCCACCCAAACAGCCAACTTGCTTACCAGGAGCATAGCACTTCCTATTATAAGTGTGCCACAATGTTTCTATGCTCATCCATTCTCACGCACAGACACACAAACAATTCAGGGTTCACTATCTTACCCAAGGGCACTTTGACATACAGATCGAACCAACCTTCTGATTAGTGAAAAACATGCACTACTTCCTTAGCCAAAGCCGCCACAACAACCATCTGTTGTACTAATGAAAAAGGGAGTAAAGATCTGCTGCCTTGCGTCCCTGTGTATTGGACAATCTGAACTTAATTGGATATCATCTGTTTGTACCTGAAGAGCAGCAGGATCGACACGGCAAGAGTGAGCACCACCAGAGAGATGCTATAACCGATGGTGTATATCAGCTTCACTGTGGCAAAGTATGACTGCTCTGTCTGAAGGTAAAATGAGAAAGAACACTGGGTAAAAAAGGGCATTACACTCAAATATCAAAGCTTTTCAACAATGCTGTCATGGTTCAAAACCAACGTAATGTCTCAAAATTGCAATTAATGACCAAATTACACTCAAGTTTGAAACTTAACTGTACTGAAGATAGTCTAAAGCATTATGAGCCCTCAGTTCAATGCAATGCACCATTACTTTTTTTTTTTTGCTCCAAATTTTGAGGCTAAACCTAACAATGCTGGACCGAGAAGACTCCTGAACTGACTAATTTGCAATTAGTGATTTTCCACTTCTGCTGTCAGAAAACTGAAGGTCTTTTGTAATTCATGACAAAAGATCAGTATACCATCAAAAGTAGTTTTCCTACTATTATACTTCAAAAACACTTTTCAGTATGATTCTCTCTTTGTAAAAAATGATAATCTTCGCTATTACCTGATGGATGACATTTAATCCACTTACTGCTTAACAAAAATTATTTTCACATGGGGCATGAATGGGTTTTCTTTTGTTCTCTAAAGAAGTAGCAAGGCAATAATCCATATGCTCAAATCTCAGCCAAAAAGGAAAAAAGCAGTTTTATGTTACCGCATTCTGGGAGACCACAAGAATAGTTTTCTAACTGGTTTGGTCTGTTGATTTCTGATATTATAGCAGGTGGGTTTTAGCCTTGTGATTCTTTATGTTCTCTTGTTACTGTTAGTTAATTCCTATTTTCTATTGGTCATCTCCATGTTCCTACAACTTCTGCTTCCCATTTCTAATTCCCTCAGTTTGACCATTCCACTTTTGCAATCTGTCACCTTAATTGCAACTCTCACCTCAGGAATGTCATACTCCACACTGCAGGCGATGTGGTACGGTGGGAAAGGCATGGACCAATTTCCATTAGTGCAGTTGCGGCTTACTGACCCTGAGGTGAAAGGTCAAGAGATCAAGAAAGTCAACACTGCCATGATGAGATAAGCTTCATTTTAGAATCAGTAACTTATTAAGAAAAAAATTATCAAGGTGAAACATTTGGTGTTTAGCTATGCTAGCAACACAGCTCTACAAATGTCAGTTGGTCCAGCCTTGTCATGAAATTTCATAGTCAGCAGAAGATGAGTACTTCTGACCTTGGTGATTCCATGACTTTCTCGCTAACTTCACCAGAATGTTTTGATGATTGACTTTTAGGCTTTTCATCTTTATTTAACAGGCAGTATAGAGACAGGAAACTATACAGATAGGGGTATAACACACAACATGGGTCTCCTGCTTAGAGTCAAGCCATGGACGTTGCACTTATGTGGTATGCACCTCAAAATTTAAGCCACCAGGCTGCCCTACCATCATCATCATCATCATCATCATCATCATCATCATCATCATCATTTTCTTCTTTTTCATCTTCGTTCTCGTCATCATCACCTTTGTTTTCTGTTTTTGTAAAACACTACCATGTGTTCCACTATCTGCTCAAACTCACAAAGCTGCTAATTTACATGTTGAGAAAAAAAACCTAATTTGATTTCATTCTCCTGGGGCAATTCTGAGCACCACGAGTCGGCACGGGTCTAATTCACAATACATTTTAAAAAAAAAAACAGCAAATTGATGACTGGCTGAATGAATAATTATACATACTCAGAAATAGAAACACCCTTTGCTTTCATTGAAATAACAATTTAACTTAACTTTGGCTAACTATTGTTGAATGAGCAGCTCTCATCATTATTTCAACCAGATAATCCTCTCACAATATCTCTCATAATGTGATTTTATAGTTACCTGTACTGTTTTTGAAGAGGGAGAAAACAGCAGGACAAGCTCTGTCAACAGTTTCCCCAAAAACAGCATGAGGCCAGCAGACAACTTTATCCCAGAATGGTTGGCAACCTTCTTTGGAGGGTATAGGAGGAAAGATAAGGTTAAAAGTAAGAAAAATAAGTATTAAATGAAGTGAATCAGAAGAAAGATTCCTTTATATACAGTGTCATATAGTGCCAGCCAGAAATATATTTATGGGGGTACAGTATAAAGGTAAATGGGGTGTATCATGCACAATACTTTCAACAAGATCCTTCAAAGCCATAATATCCACCTCTGTGTAAATTGTATTAAGACAAGAATGGGGAAACTGCGGATCTTTGGCAAAGACATTAATCTTGAGATAAATCACATACATAAATCCTAATGTAACTATCCTTAATGGCCTCCTCTACAGATACCTCCCAGTGATAGATCACCCAGGACGTTTTCATTCTGCAGTTAGGACGCCGCATCAAGCACCTACGTTTGACAGGTGAAGATTCTCTGTGAAGTATTTACTCCTGTTTCGACTCTTAATGTACTTAATGTGAACACTAGTGGAATATTATTCATACTGCAACAAATAACCCAACTTGAAGTTATATGAGCTGCTATTGCAGTGTGATTTGAAAACAGGAAACGCACCTTCTGCACTTGAGTTGCCCTGCTCTGCAATGTGCTGAAGGCAGTGACGCTCATCTCTCTCCAGCTGAAATATGTACTCACATTCAGGGTGCAGGGTCGATAATGCCTAGAGGTGAGAAAGACAGGAAGAAGGGATGTGCTATATACAGGACATTCAGTCTGTAATTACATTTAAAAGGAACATTTCATATATATAAAAAAAATTGCATATCAATTTTAAAAGTGCAGTGAGTAATTTTGCCTTTATGCTCTACCTCCAGGAGGGAATTATTCTTACTAAAACAGTTACCTTTTGGTTGAAATATTTTATGTTACTGGCAATAAGCAAAATGATCTTTCATTACAGCACACAGAGAAAGGAAATGCTCATAAAATTCAATAAATGAGTTTGTCTCTAAGGACACAGTTGATTGTCTTAGCCTCTAAGCAACTTTGCTCCCCATCCATTTTATGCCACTCAAAGATTCTTCCATGCGTCTGCTCCCAGTCACCCCTCTGTTCCTCATGTCAAATAAAGACACAATAATCACATTTGAATTTGACATCAGCCTGACATTTATCTGGGAGAAAAATAAAAAAGAACATCTTGTTCCTGAGAGTGGATGGAAAGAGGACAAAAAGTGTATTGGCTCTCTGGTGATTATGCTTTTGACTGTATTTCAAAACTCTAAGCATGTTTTGAGTATATTTTCATTATCTGTCAATTAATCTGCATCAGTGAACACTTGTTATATATAAATGATGACATAAAAGGCTATATATAATAAGGCTATATATATCATGTAATTTTGTTTTTTTTATATTGTTTTTCATTTTGGATTTTGTTGACAGTGAGGGCTGTGGAGAAGAGACTGTTTTGACAGTGAGCTTCTTCTCACATTGTGAACAAGGCATTCCACACTAAAGCGCAGTATGGATGTGAATATTGAATGCTTGTGTTTGGCAGAATGGGTGATGTCTAATGACAGTGAGGGGATTTGAGAAGGCCAAAATAAAAAGGGGTCAAAGTACCAAGATGGGCTAGCATACATTCTAAACATACCTTTCTGTTTTGTAGTCTGGTATGCATTTTTTTTTTTTGGCTGCATTCTTCTAGTTTTTATATCTTCAGACAGGTAGAAATGTCAAAATCGAAATGAGCATGCATTAAAACCTACAAAAACAAATTCCCAAGCTTTAAATCTACAATAAGTGATTTTCTGGCCACTTGTAGGTAGCAGAAACAAGTTATGAGAACAACTTTCTGTTTATCATTTAGTATAGCACAAGTAATTTTAAAGCTGATCTTTTTAGCTTTTGTTTGCTGCAGCTGAAAAAGACCCCAGAGCAAAGTAAAGTTGCAGCTAAGCAATGAGTAGGAAATTGCTATATAGCTCTCTAAAGCTTTGAGGAGCTGCAGAGTCAGATGACATTGTTCTCTAGGTTCATGATAATGTCCAATGCCTCTGACATCACATACTGTCATTTGATACATTATTATAAAAATATTGATTATAGCCACTTTGAAATAACCTCTAGGTTGAAGTGATATATTTCATTCTTACACAGGTGGAGCATTATGTTTGGAATGGATTCAATTCATCAGTCACTAATGTTTTATTCCAGGCTGCCAGTGAATTTAAGCAGTCCTGAATCTAAAGATCAGTCTTCTTTAGTTGGATTTGACAATATACAACAACAGTGTACCTATTGTATTTCTGCTGTAGGATGTATTTGTGTGTTTTAGTTTGCCAGTACATTTTAGCGCATTATAGATAACCATCCTACACAGTTCAACACCTGATTCCCTGTAATATCTGCCTTCATATGGTACAATGATTTTTCTACTGTTTATTATTGAGATGATGAGATTTGCTGGCATGTTGGACAAGCATTATTTATGCTAACAAGTCCTCAGTTTATTTTTACCCAATAATGAGGCTGATATTAACTTAGAAAGAAACATAATAGTTACTGGTACCACAGAATATAAAATATATCACAAATAGAGAGTTCAATTTCTTTTATTGTTTGAGCATTCTCTTTTTAAATCTCTGTATAGTTCTCAAAAGATATCACTGTCTAGTTACGGCAGCTGGAAAGTGTGATGTGAGGTCAGCAGGAATGATAGCNTGTGTGTGTGTGTGTGTGTGTGTGTGTGCGTGCACAAGTGTGTTGAAAAGAATCATAGAAGAGGGCATACAGGTAACAAGAAAAAAGGGAGGCACTCAAAGGCAGGCATGTAATCATGACTCTGCTCCATTCCCAAAGTGACTCAAAATGTTGAGAATGTTTAGCAATTTGTTTTTCCTGAGTAATGGAGGCGGCTATTCTGATTCTCTTCTGCGGTGCTTGTGAAAACATTGTCTGAACACAGCACAACAGGTCGCACAGCCTTCATAAAGTCATCTTTGTTACTGACAAGTACATTGCATAGACTTTTGTCCTTGATTCAATTCAGTCTCGTTTCATTTATTTTAGACCTGTGGGAAAACAAATGTCTTTGTGACAAGACAGGACCAAACTCTTAATGAAGAGAAGCTTTAGAAGTTAAATTCCTTTGGGACCATAAACACTCCCGCTGGAGAAGCCCAATCTCCCAGCATCTTTCTACGTGTCCTCCAATAGGATGCGATGGTTTTATCATATGAACATTTCCATTAAAAAGATCTATGAGTTTCACTGAAGGGGGGACAGCAACATCTGCATCCACACAAACCCTCCTGGAACCATTTCATTAATTCACTGAGTATCGCTGTGCATAGATATTGGGTTATAGCAAAAGTTCAGTCAGGAAGACTATTTTTGGCATCCTAAGGTCTGTAGTTACATTTATCATATCCTGCCATTCACATTTTTTCCACATGCACACCTTTGCTGTCACTGTCTGGGGCTCTTCACATCTATCTGTCCACATCTGTCCAGCGACACACCTCCATTGTTAGCCTATCACATAGCTACTGTGCTTATGTTTGTCTCTCTGCATTAAGTGAGTGTTGCTGTTATGTGCGCCCCTCCCCTTCTCCATCAACGCCTAGTCTTTTTTCAGATTCATCAGTTTCATCACTTCCAACATTTCAGTCTCAACAGAAGTCATCAACCACCAACATGTATGAACTCCACAGGGGGATTTTTCATGCTACTGCTCTCTGCTTTCTTGGCAAGACATAATTATCACTACATTATCACTTGTTGGCACCAAAGTTGAAAAAAAAAATATTGTCAAAATCTCTCTAGTAATTGATGATGAAAGAGCCACACAAGTAGCAAATCTGATGTGTGTCTGTGCTGTTAAAAGTGAAGTAGCTTATGTTTGTACAGAAAAACAAACCACTTAACCATGTCAAAACACCCACAGAATATTCACATGCACAGAAAACTTTCCAGAATCAAACACAAACTTCATGTTGGACTGAAAAATGCTCCACACCCACGCCCCTATCCAATGGTTTATGAGTAAGTAGGAACCAATATGCAAGCTCTCAATGCCATCTCTCCCTCCATCAGTGAGGTGCTGGAAGCAACCAGTGCACATCGCTACCTGTCCTCTTTGTTCCTAATGCAATGCTAATAATCTAATGAGAGGTGTTATTGTGCAATTTACTCAGCAATTACCTCTTTTCCTGTTCAAAGGCAGGAGAGGGGCATATGAAAAAAAAAGGTTTACCTTTCCTCCTGCAGAAACACCGAATTCAGACAATCAGAGTTTGCAGTAGGTGAGAATATATGTGTGAATACACCAGTATATTGTGCTCTGATGAAAGTGTGGCTATGTAGCTATAATAATATCACTATATGTTAGATGAGGGTCATGCACCTCACATGGCTTTCCCGTTTATATGCAAGTGAAGACATTTTCTCCTACATAAGGATAGTGTGCTGTTGAGTGGAGGCGAGCTAAGCTTTGAAGGGCAGGGGGCGAGGCATAAAGCAGGAGTCAAGACAGGGTGGTGATGTGCTCATGCATTTCAACTGCATAATGGGATAAAGGGAGACACTATACTGCATTTAGGAGACAGACACAGAGATAAAGAGAGATGGGGGAGTCCTGCATAGGATAAGTCTGGATAATATGAGCTATGCAACTAAATGCAAAGCCAAAGGTCCCAGCACACTGCGCAGCCAGCTGTAAAAATGTTCCCTGAGAGGTGAAGTCCATTATCCACTAACTACCCAAAAAGGGGCCATCGGAGTGAGCTCACTTCGCAGATGTTGTCTGCTATTTTCAACAGGGAATGAGGTATACTTTAACACTGCTGCCATGGCACTCTGGAACAGTGTGTTCAATTAATCCAAAAAAGAACACAGATACAGTCTCTGAACTTCAGATTACTTTTACAAATGATAAAGGAACAGTACAACATTTTGGGAAATGTTCTACCTTGCTAAGAGTTAGATGAGAAGATTTGTATGTCTGGAAACAGGAAGAAAGGTCTACCTCTTTCCAAACCCAGTGAAATTAACACACAAGGAGAGAAAATGAAAAATAATTTTATCAAAATGTCAAACTATTTTGAAGTGACACATAGTGACCAGTGCACCTGCTGACCACTTGAGGAATGAATGAGGTTTAGTTCATCACATGGACTCGCCTTTTTCAACCATTTTTTGCTGTTTGTCGTGATTAAAGTGCAACATTTCAATCATATTTGTGCGTTCATAAGAGACCGGCCATACCATTAGGCTTATTTGTAATGATTATGGTTTTTCTTGGAATATGTAATGTGTGTGTGTGTGTGTGTATTTGTATGTGTGTTTTTTTTATGAATCTCAGGAGTTCATTATATTTTTCTGCAGTCCTGAGCGGTGAAACAGAAAATGATGAAGTGGAACGTGTCTGTCCTGTTCCTATCCTCTGACTGCGATGCTGATCATAATACCACCTGTCTGCCTGTTGTTTCTCATATTTCTATTATGTTATGGAAATTAGAAAGGTGGCCATGTAATAATAGCCCTATAAAGCTTTTGATTAAAATAAAATAAAAATAAATTAAAAAAAACTGTTGTGAGTGTCAGTGCATGACTGTGCACAAGTGTATGGTTAAGCCAAAACAAGCAGTTTGCATACTGTAAATAATAAGGTACATAAAAGTACATTAAATAGTTTACTTTTCTGATTTTGGTCACATGTGTGTGAATACCATAGTGAATACATACATACACACATCACTGGGAGCAACAATTATTTTCATGATTCATTTATCTGCTGCTTATTATGTTGATTAATTTTTTCCATAAAAGGTCAGAAAACTGTGATAAATGTCTGTCACAGTCTCAAAGAACCCAAGGTGATCAAAAAACAAAACCCCAGAGTCCACATTTATGCTTAAAATCAAAACAAAAGATTAACTGACTATTAAAACAGTTGTCACGTTTTTTTGTCAGTCAAGAGACACAGAATCACCCATCAGACTTCCAAACCTTCAACTGCTGAATTCACACACGCACACACACACACACACACACACACACACACACACACACACACACACACACACACACACAAAAACACACACACACACACACACACACACACACACACACACACACACACACACACACACACACACACACACACACACACACACACACACACACACACACACACACACGAATTCAACACTTATCAAAGGTCTTTAGTAAGTGATCATTCTGTTGATTCTCTCTTGCAGTGTAATTTACGATGTCTGCAGTCGGATGTTCTCATGCTGTGGCATATGCACATGCACGTCTGTTAAGTACTTAAATGAAAGCTCACACACGAGTGCTTAATTTTTTTTTTTTTTTAATTACAAGCCTTGACAATAAAAGACTTGGAAGAATTAGGTTAGGTTTTTCTTGTCGATCTGCCTCAAACAAATATAAGGTGTTCACCTGTGAGATTTGTTTCTTCAGTTTGCCAGCAAAAGAAACAAAAGCAAAAAATAAATAAAATCATATGCCATAGGTACGTTGTATAAATATAACAGTTTTANATTAGGTTAGGTTTTTCTTGTCGATCTGCCTCAAACAAATATAAGGTGTTCACCTGTGAGATTTGTTTCTTCAGTTTGCCAGCAAAAGAAACAAAAACAAAAAATAAATAAAATCATTTGCCATAGGTACGTTGTATAAATATAACAGTTTTCTCATATACTGATGATGTCAATTACTCACAATTGGAGCCAAGCACAGAGCGAGAAAAAGCCCTTTCATCTGCAGACAGGACATCGTGTCGCCTCAGGATCCCTCATCAAGCGTGGCACTCCTACCAATGAGAGCGTAACTCATTCAGGACCCAGCCAGGCAGGATAGAGAGCCCCTCTCAGGTGTAGCATAAATAAATCCACCTGTCAAGCGCGCAGNCGAGAAAAAGCCCTTTCATCTGCAGACAGGACATCGTGTCGCTTCAGGATCCCTCATCAAGCGTGGCACTCCTACCAATGAGAGCGTAACTCATTCAGGACCCAGCCAGGCAGGATAGTGAGCCCCTCTCAGGTGTAGCATAAATAAATCCACCTGTCAAGCGCGCAACAGTCAACATGGAGGGATTCCGGTCCTGCCACATGTTCAGAATAAAAGCCTAAATTCACAAAGCTGACAGGGGTTAAATGTTCAAAATGAATCCACCTGCTGCGCCGGACTGTGTCGCCAAACACACATTAGGCAAAGATCAGAGGCTAGATGTTGAACAGTTGAAAAGAGCAATATNTGAATCCACCTGCTGCGCCGGACTGTGTCGCCAAACACACATCAGGCAAAGATCAGAGGCTAGATGTTGAACAGTTGAAAAGAACAATACAGATAGGCCTACAACTGAAATTCTGAAAATAACACAATAAAAAATATGGCAGGTCATTTCACTGCCGGTCAAAAGTTTTAGAACACCCCAATTTTTCCGTTTTTTTTAAATTGAAAATGATACCTCTTCCTATCAGTTTTGACTTTATTCTGCATTTCTCTGTAGGACAGTGTTATTAGTCTTTCACATTGTNGTCAAAAGTTTTAGAACACCCCAATTTTTCCATTTTTTTTAAAATTGAAAATGATACCTCTTCCTGTCAGTTTTGACTTTATTCTGCATTTCTCTGTAGGACAGTGTTATTAGTCTTTCACATTGTTAGTCTTTTTCATCACCAATTTTATTGCAACACACTACTCTTAGTAGTACAATACTGTTCAAATAATGCTCAGGAGGATGGTACAACAGTGTATTGCAATTACGCATATGATAGAAGTGTTTCAATAAAAATGGTGGAAAAAAGTCAATTAACAATGGATGAGACTGTTTTGACTGCATGAAGCCATACAGACTCAAAATACAAGTTGAGTTGTTATCATTGTTATCTACTTTTATCTGGACCCTTCTCATGTAAATTTCAGGAGTCATTATGATTATTATTATTATGTTCATTTGTGAGTTAACATGTTTTCTTCATGTCAGATCTGAAGATATGTGATGGTGGTGCACTGAGATGAGTTTATCTTGTTGTTGTGACGTTCCAAGCTGTCAAACACTAAACCAGACACCACTAGTGAATGTCCCGAGGCATCACCACTCTCACATGTTTATTCATGTTTACTGGGTGTGTGACAGGTCTTTACTGGTTACACTGAGTGCCCGTAGGCGTGGTTCATGCATATTTTACTCTCCCCTAAATCATCCTTCAA
>JANJYP010026110.1:0-14328 GCA_024605115.1 Rastrelliger brachysoma | reverse complement strand
TTTACAGAGCAGCGGGCTGAAGACACACTGGAGAAGGTAAGATCTCCTCTTTCATTTTATTTCCTAATTCAACTTCACACACGCATACACACCAAACATACGTGGTCTACTGTCATTTAAGAAAAAAAACAGGGAATGTCAAACCTCTCCGTTTTTGTGGCGAGCTGCTTGGTGTCAGCTCAACATCAGCTGCTGTTACCCATTCATATCCAACATCACAGCACATAACATGTATAACGCTGAAATACCCTCCAGCAGCCCTGTACGCACCCAGGGGCTCCAGTCTCCCAGGCCCTCCTCCTCTTCACCTCCTCCTCCTCTTCTCCTCCTTTTCTCCCCTCTTCTTCTCACCCCCTCTATAGCCGCTGTTTTCTTACATAATGCGTAAATGTACGGTTGCAGATGTTGTTGCCTTGATGTAGCCTATGCTGGACTGACACCACATCTGGCTTGCAGTTTGTGAGAGGCTTGAACAGTGTATGTGTGCATGTGTGGAGTCTGACACGGTGCAGCAGCAGTAGCAGTAGCGATAAACGTGACGCACTGGTATGAATAAATGGACGGGATACACGGTGGAGGCGATCCATCCATCCCGGAGCAGCGATGGGGGTGATTGTCGCAGAGGAGGCACTGAGCTCTGTTTGTGTCATTAACTCGCTGCTACATTGTGTGGAGAAGAGGCTGTTGTCGNCACACACACACACACACACACACACACACACACACACACACGTACATATATATAATATTATATCCATCATGTGTGAGGCATTAAGGCTTGCTTGCATCATGCTGCTGCCCGATGGGCCATGACTGAGGCTTTATGCAGCTGGACACAAGGATGTTCAGCTGCTGTGCTCCCCTATGGTCCAGCTCTAGGGTGTTTTTGTGTATTGGTAGCCTCATAAAAAATGTAGTTTTAACATCCTGCTGATCACAAAAAAACAAAAAACAGGGCACTGACAGATTCATCAGCCACAGAAGAGATTTAACCCACTAAATGTATTTTAAGTGTGCAACTACTATGTATTCAAGATTCAGATAAACTGCAGCCTGAGGATGAACATGTTGATCATTTCAGTGTATGAGGTATGAATAGTCAGCTTTGTAAATGCAGGCTACTGGTTTCAGCATCTCAGGTGTGACTGTTTGCTGTTTTAATATATTATTTTTATTAACAGATGCCAAGCTTGGACTTTCTTTTTTTTGCAGTTTTATGACATTTTAAGAGGAAATATGTAAAATTGTCAAATAAACTGCATGTGAAGAGGTTTTTAAAGTCAAACCATGCCAGCTTAAAGGGTACCATATAAGAGATAGAAGAAGTGAAAGCAGTAGAGCATACATGACTGAGAATCTATACTGGAGCTGAAAAGATTAGTCAATTAATTGATTGGCCTGTCTGTGCATGTGAGTGTGCACGTGAGCCCCTTCGTTTCCTCCCTGCAGACTTTAACAACATGGTGGCCAGCACAGATACATTTTCTATGTTTCATATTAACAGTACNATTGGCCTGTCTGTGCATGTGAGTGTGCACGTGAGCCCCTTCATTTCCTCCCTGCAGACTTTAACAACATGGTGGCCAGCACAGATACATTTTCTATGTTTCATATTAACAGTAAAAGTGAAATATGCTTCTGAAAACGTGAGGTGAGATTAGATGATGCAGTAAGATATCTGATCAGATGTGCCTCGTTTGATAGATTTGTCGGCCAGGTGTGTGAGCTGGAGCTCTACCCTGACATCTAGGGGGTTGAATATTGTATAAGGCACCTTAAGTATTCAAGATGTATGTGTTCACTGAATGTCAGGAAAGAATTGAGAGCAGGGTGATGTGGTGCCCTGGTTAAAGGCACAGAACAAGTATTTGAGTATAAATGTTTAGTTCAGGTGGTTTGACCCAAATTTTTCTTATCTGATTTAGACACCATCACTTAGTTAAGTGCTTAAATGCAACGACAAACAAAGTGGGTTTGTTTGTTAGTCATTCAGCCTTCAGCTGGAGCTCAAATGAGGTTCTTTCAGGCCAATTGACGTGTTAAAACAGGTCTGCGTGGCCCTCGACCACACCATAGTCCCTAAAGGTCTGAGTTCACCAGCCCAAATGAGAGAAGTCTTCAGAGGGAGACCCACCCTCCCCTCTTCCCGCTCTCCTCCCCTCCTCTTCTTTCTGCAGCTCTGTGGAGGTGCTTGTGTTGAGCAACAGCTTTGAGGAACTGCGCCTGCATGTGACGAACCTCTGACGGCCTTTGGCACGTTTCATGAAATACCACAGTGGGATAAAGGATTAGGATCAAGGATAAAAGTCATTACAGTTACATGATTTAAAAAACTCCCAGGAAGCATCAGACGAGTTTCTCTCAGCTTTCTGTAGACGATTGCGTCAGGAGCTGAGGCGACACCCCCGCCGTCGTTTCAGTTGGAGCATTCCCTCATTGCGTTGTCAACTTTGCTGACATTAACATTTCAGTCAGGTTATTATGTAAGTGGCAAAGCCCGTGAGAGCAGGACTGAAAACATTGCTTTGACAGCTCCAGCTGCCCAGCCAGTGCACCCGTGAACGCAGCGGAGCAGCTCAGAGATGCTTCGTTTTTTAAAGTGTGACTGATGAAGACGTCATGGCAAGAATAACAGTGTGTTTTTTTTCTGCCTAGTCACAGTCGATTTAAACATCACAACAACAATCACATACTTGGTTAAGAGTGCTGAAACAGGAATAATGTACATTTGAATAATTCATGTAGAATGCAAACCTTTTAATCCTCCTCTTTTTTTAAAGCTGTTTGGAGACACTACAGTTGAGTAGCTTATAGAGAGGAGGCATTTTCTTTAGCTTTAATGCCCCTATCTCTTCTGTTGTTAACCAGTGGACCCAATAGTATGTGACAAGTCTCCTGTCAGCTTCTCATTCACAATTTATATGAACACAGCAAGTCAACGCTACCTCATATCTAAAAATAAGAGAACGCACTCAGTTCATGTCCCAGATGGATGAAGCCTCTACTAAAATATAAAGGGATACATTTAAAGATTTAATAGGGTGTGCAAATGAGTGGTGTGTGATCACATTGATGAAATGGTATCAACAGAATATAAATTTTGTGTTGAGTAGCTTCTCTTATGTTGCTTTCACACCTGCAGTTTTGTTTACCCTGACCAAAATGATGCTTTGCAGGCTTGCAGGGGTTTCAATCGTACATTTTACAGTGTGGTTGAATCTTGAGTTTGGTTTGTTTTCTACCGGTGCTACGTTTGTTTCGGGCAAATCTGAACACAGCAATCATACTATGATGCAAAAACTAACCACACAGAGACCTTTTTATAGGAAGTCATCCCCGGTCTGGTCACAAACGAATTCTGGAGCAGCTCATTTGTGGTGATTTGACCTCCATCTGACTGACAGTCGCTATCAGCTAGTCCGACAGTGAATTGAGTTTCAAACTGGTTTTAACACCACCTCCCTCAGGATCTTCTTATCCTGCTTATACTTTTGTTCTCACTCCATACACACCTACTCACTGAATGGAGTGAACCATACCAAGAGAAAACACAACCAGTTTGCTAATTTGGACCAGAGCTAATGAGCTGAAAACAACATTTATGACATACTGGCAGAAACAAATTGTAATTTTATGGAGGAGTAGTTAAGGATTTTAAAATTCAAGCAATTTCTAACAAGAAACTGTCTTCACAGATGCTTACTAAATGTGTCCATAAAATGACATAGCTAGTGTCATAAATTCTTGTTTTTCTTGAACCACACAAAGTTCACTTTGTAGCAGCAATGATTCCTCTTTTTAGAGAGGGTGTAGTTCTGGTTGTTGAGTCCGCAGCAGGGTTTGTTTGACAGCTTTCAAATCTTAACAAATGCATTTGAATTAATCATTATATATTTGATGTGAAAGCACTCTTAATTCAAATAGCAGCAAATGTTAACTGAAAGAAAGATTAAGGCATGATGACACTGATTTATACTTAAACATTGCTGATCTATCTCTGAATGAGCAAAATAAAGATTCAAAGTGTGCAGTAACAGTCAATATGGTTCAACTCCTCTTTACGTCTTTGAGGGGGGGAAACAACTGGCTTGCATGATCTCACGGCCGACAGTTTTTCTTTTTTTCTTTTTCATTAACTAACATCCAATCAGCTTTGTTGACGATGTCTGTATTGGATCATGGGAGATAAGCTCATCAGCAGATTTAAGGAAGGGCTGAAAAGCTCATCTAGCGTCAATCCACAAGCCCACTGACCTGCATTTTCTGCTTTAGTCGACCACTTAAAGTGACGGCGTTTTTTTTGTTGTAGGAAGCCGGTTGCTGCCGGAATTCAGTGTAGTTGCTTGAGCGGTCAAATCAACCGCTCAAGGCTTCCTGTAAGACAATACCAGGAGGGGGGCGGGGAGGGGGGGTGTAAATGTTTTACATACTGTGTCAGTGCTGCTATATGCATCTCTAACCAGGTGTATTTATAGAGCCGTACACAATGCCGTTACTGATGTGTGGGGCATCTTAAATAGCGCCTGTCATTGTCCTGTCATTGTTGAGAACCCGACGAGTTACTACAGTGAAGTATTCAGGTTTCCATTGTTGTCCTTGGTGTTTTGTTTGATAAAACCTGAACAACATTAAAGCTGCCTGAGTCTCTGTAATGTTTATTTAATGAGTTAATTCATATTCTTTGAGACATAATTATGTTTTGTTAACATTTTAGAGAAGAATGGATGAGAAACAGCATTCATCTCTCTCCCACTTTTTTTTTTACATGATTGACAGCTTTATTTCATTTTTTCATTGATTAAAAGGAAACTCTATACACTGTTATATAACTAATCAGCCATATTTAAGACAGCCTCTTCATCTGTACCCATTTTCCTTCTGCACTGTATCATTTTTGGTGCTTTCTTGGAATACCTTTCAACAGCTCCCAGAGGTTGAGCGCTGTATTATCTGGTTGCACTGAACTGTGGGTTTTATGTGTCATTGGGGTGAGTTGCAGTGATTGTGCAGAGAGGATTTTTCCAGCTGAGAAAAAAAAACAAAACTCAGACCTGTTTAAAAAAAACAAAAAAAAAAAACAAAAAAAAAAAACAAAACCGCCACATGGGATCAATTATCAGACGGTTCATTTTCTGTCACTCGATTAATCAGCTGATTTGTTGCAGCTTCAGCAACAGCTCGCTATCATATCCTAGCACACACACACACACACACACACACACTGCAATACTGTAATAAGATCGGGTATTTTTAACATCTGAAAAGGATCCTGCATACTTTCTGAATATTGACATTGTCAGCTGGACTATTCGGTGCAACTGTGCCTGCTGACACACTTCTGCTGTTTATGCTGCCAGCTGAGGTCATGGATGTATAAGAAGAACTGGATACACACACCGCTCGGAGGCTTGGCTCCGTTCATTCCTATGAAAGTTGCTCAGTGGCACGTGAAACCGCTTCCTGATCGTCGGGCCCATTGAGCATGTACACCATGAGACGTCCAGCTAACTTCAGGTTTAGCCCTCCGTTAAATTGAACAGGGATAAAATAATTAAATTGTGTGGTTCTCCTAAACTTTGTGACATGTTATCAGGCTGAATGGACTGAATTAGTGAAGTGAGTCATTCCGCGGGGGTTGTGATGCCGAAAAAAAAAAAATGTATCCACTGTTTTACAGCTGCTCCTCTTCACATGATTGTGTGCAGTAAAAATGCTTTTTTGGCCCAAGGCAGACCCAGAAGTTGTAATTCCACACTTTGACCACTATGTTAAACTAAAAGCCTTGTTCACTTCTCGGGACTTTGACTATGGCGGCCTTTGACCTCCTGACCTCTGTGATACTCATGTGACATAAGGACTGAAAGTGATTTGTCACAGTGTTGACGCTCGAATAAACAAGCTTTTAAGTGTTTTAAGTGAAGTCCGCCTTTTTAACCACAGTCCGAATTAAACAACCTCACCCAAACATATCTCTTTTTTTTTAAAGTCTTCATCCACAGTTGAGGTTAATTGATGAAAACATTCCCCTTGTTATGTTTCACATATTCTTTAGAGCATAACACTCAAAAACTAAAAAACATAGCCTGTAAGAAGGCCTGCCTTACTCTTGTGCAGCTGTCTGATAATATTAAAATCACCATCACTTTTTCCACAGACTCCTTCAAAGGCGTTTTTGCAGCACAATATGTGTCACTGGCGCAGATTGTTAGCATGATAGCAGCCGTCTTTTTAATTCCAACATGGCTTGATTCTTAACAGGGCGCAGCTGTTTGTTATTCTTTCAGCTGTTCAAAGTGGGGCCTTCGGTGAATATCTGCATTCATTATCACTCCTCACATCTTTGTATTATTCATTTAACCTCGTACTATGGCTGTCGCTGCTTTAGGCATACACACCTGTTAAAGAATCTCCTCCTTATGCAAATAAACTCAGTGTCTTGATGTGATTGCTGAAGTTATGTCGACACAGAGCATTGGCGAACTCGCTCAGATTGTGCCTCTTGCAACATGCAGCAGCTGGTGAGGGCATGGATCAGTCCCCTGGCACCACCCAGGGCAAAGAGCCTCGCTCCCTGCTCCGTCCTGCTTGGCTGATTACAGATGGAGAGACAGAGTGACAGAGAGGGTTGCTCAAGAGATGCAGTAAAGGCATTTAAACATGTTGAGGGATTCCTTTAAAATCAAACAGTAGCGTCTATGTTGCTTATGTAGCTAGTCACTGACTCTGTTTGGTGCTGGGAAGAAGCTAAAATGCTTCGTAATGTGGAACTGTGGAGAGCAACATAGTTGGGTATCTGTTGCTATGGATGACCCTGTTCATATACACCTCACCTTGGTATCCTTAATTTAAAAATATTGGTTTTAATAGCTTCAGTGTACTGCTCCTCTCTGTTTGGGAGCAGGGCAACGTCACTGAAAAGAAATTAGGACAAGAAACATAAGCTGTTTAGATTGATTATCAACAATGATCTAACTCACTCTGTTTAGAAATATGCAGAGAGTGAGCATGTACAAAATGTTGTAATAATGTCTCATTGCACAGGAAAACTGTGCATGTGCAACTATTACAAGGCATCTAGAACCAGGAAGTCTGACAATGAGTAATTTGGGAAATGATTTTTGCATTAAATGTGGTTAAGTAGTTTGTTTACAGCCTAAGTTGGAGTTCCTTTTTTCGCAATTTTGCCTCATTCACAGATATCCGCAATTAATCTTACGGTGTAGTGACTGTGAGGAATGTTGGCCAAAATGGCAAGAAACAAGAACCAAGAACCAAGACGTGTGAAAAAAGGAATTCTTGCTCCTTTATCTCTCTCTTCTTGTCCACGTCTGGGTGGTTTAGTGTTCAGAGAGCCCATCCACATGACCCCCAGTCCAAGCATTAAGCCAGCAGTCATCTGCCCTGCTGACGTGTCTTTGATCAGTTCCTTGAATCGCCAAGAGCCAAAGCCGACCCTGTGCTCAGACAAGACGAGTAAAGGAGGGAATTTCCCTCGGATCATCAATACAAATATCTCATTAATCATTTTGTTTACCATTTCAGGATGTTTTTCCTCTTTAAGTGTGGAGTATGAGTGGAGCAGCTGAGCGCAGCCGGGAGCCAAACCGCGACTGACGCGGCTGAACGTCGGTCTGAGGAACCCACAGAAAACAATGGCAGGAGGTCTAGAGGATGTGATGCTCTACATGTACTCAGAACACACAAATTCCTATTTTATCCATTGGTTTTGATTTTTATTGGCAAGTAATTTGAGTGCAAGAAATTTGAGAGGAAACTGTTACAGACTACCACCAAAAAGCTTTCTTGTGCGTCTGTTGGCTGAATTTTTTAACTTTAAGTGCTTCGGTGAATTCAGGTGGTTGGTATTAGCGCTCTGTCTGCGGCTGATGCTGACGTTTGCATTGTTTGTCTCACTGTGTTTCCAGCAGATTGATGGAGCCGTTGCTCAGATTGACAGATCTAGTGCAGGCAGCCACTCTACTACCCTAAAGCCTGCCAGAGTCTGCCTGTGAAAATGCCTCAGAGGGTAAATCAGTAGTAAGAAAAACTCTCGCCCCCCCCTGCAATTAGCACCGTGTCATTTTGGGGTTCGGAGACAGCCGATAATGTCACATCTGACTTGTGTCTGTGGCTCAGTTCTTAAACATTTTTGACAGAGTGCCTGTGGACTTTGGGAAGCAACGTTACTCGTTACTCATGTCACTTTCCCGAGAGCTGAAATATTGTCTTTAGTAGGTCCTCGTCCCATATTTGTGATGTCTGGATGAGGTTGAACCGGCCCACGCTGTCAGTTAGCTCTTGAGCAGCGTCTGGTTTCAGTCACCGTGGACTGGCTGCGGGTTGGGAGTCGAAGCCAAAATGACGCCCCGCTGAAGAGAGCTGGCAGATGACACACACGCGAGAGGAATTTGAATACATGCACAACACGGCAGACAGGCAAGACAAGCGTGTGACCTACTGTCTGCCACTGCTTTGTTGCAATATGCTGCTGGCTCTGTGTGTGTGTGTGTGTGTGTGTGTGTGTACTTGTGTGTATGTGTGTGTGACAGAGAGAGTAGCCAGAGCTAGAACAAAGCAGTCTGCGACCAGAGGACTTGGGTGTGGCACTCTCAGTTTGATGGAGCACCGATGAAGTCCGTTCCCTCTCTTTTTTTTTTCTTACCACGTTTGTTCATTTGTCGTGTTCGCTATCAAACCTCAACACGTTCTGACCAAAATGTTGTGTTGCAGGGAGGATTAAAAGTGATGAATGGATTTAGAGGATCTATCTATCAAATATTTCTTGAATTCAGTCCTTTTTGCAATTTTCATACTAATTTCTTTGAGCAAGTTAATTTGGGCTGGATTGATGTTTTAACTTTGTTAGTGCAAGTTATTGAACAAGACTATGATTTTAGTATTGGTGCCAGTATTGACTCTTTGGTGGAACTATTAAAACTGCAGTTGCATGATTGATCGATTACTTGATAGACAGGAATTTAGTCGCAATGTATTTTGATAACTGATTCATTGTTTTTGAGTCACGTTTTGTCTTGTTGTAGTGTCTAAAATATGAATATTATCTACTTTTTTCAGCCCTCTGTGATGATAAACTGAGTGTCTTTAAGATTGTGGGCCGACATCTTAGGTTGACATTTTAGGCGTGGGCTTTAGGAAACGCTGATTGACATTTTTCACCATTTTCACATAATCATTAGATAAATCAATAATGGAAATAATCTTTAGTCGCAGCTTTAATCAAAACATTTAAAGGGACACCTGGACTAAATCACCTTTATTTCTATCTTCATTTTCTTCCATGTCTCTCCCTCTTTCTTTCTTTCATGTCTCTCTTTCTCTCTCTGCCCTAAAAGCTTAGTCATTCTGCCAAGGTTGTCTGAAAGTTGCTCTGTCCTGCAGTCTGTCCCACTTTGACGTGCAACTCTAAACTGGGACGACACAAAACGAATATAGCAGGCAGGTAGAAACCGGCTGGTTCAGTGCCTCAAAGTCACAAAGCATTTTTGGACATTGCAGATATTTTCTCCTCTGACTCACTTTCTTATGAGCGTCTCCTGTCACCGTAATGTATGAGGAGATGAGGATGTAAAATACGAGGAGAGTGGCATCTCATTTGCTTAAAATGTAAATAACCCACTATTACTTTATCTGATTGAAATGTTGCATGTTTGGTTTAAACTGGCACATAAAACAGTTAGCTTGTTTTTTTATTCTTCATCAGGATCCTCATTAGATGATGATGTCTGAATTAAAAACAAAAGCTAGTAAAGAAATTATTATTAATGAGCAGGAAATGACAAGTCACTCTGATAAAACACTTATAAAACAAAAACTGCAAAACCTTCGTTGTGTCCAGTTGCTCAAATGTGAAGATTTTCTCTTTTAAAATAATTGAAAGCTGAATAATTTTTGATTTGGGAGACTTGTCCGGTCAAAAGAAGACGTTAAACTTCACCTTTATGCTGTATTTTTGGACAAAATTAAGCATTTAATTTAAAAATGATCAACAGATTATGGATAATTGCAGCAGCCTTAAAGCAGCTTAACAACAGTCAGCATCATCTTTTTCAGTATATCCCAAATTAACTCCTTCTTGTCGATGAACTCCCACCATTAGATTAAAGATGTAATTTAACTCTTTGTGTTTATCTGCCTCCTTCTTGTGTTTCAGCATCATTATGTTAATAAGCAATCAGAAGGTGATGTATCTGGATGTGCGGGGGTTAAATGATCGTCCGTTCTTTCTTACACTTCATTCATTCAGTCACTCACTCATTCATTCATCCACTCGCCTCTTCATCCTTCGCTTTCAGGCAGCAGTTGCTAGGAGCTCAGTCTCTCTTTCTGATAGAAGCAGCAAACAGTAAGGGTCTCTGCTGATGAGCTCCTCAAAGGTGTTTTTACTTTATTAAAAGCAGCATCAGGTAAGGCTGATTCTTGTTGTTATTTACGCAGACTGCAGGTTAGATCAGACTCTGATAGTTGTAGTCTGTTCAGATGATTGCTGCTTTACAGTTTCCTTTACATTTTATATTCAGAAAATTGCAAAATGGCAGTTTTTACTCATACCTTTAATTAATTAGAGCAGCAACGATTAATAGATCAATTAATTATGAATTTTGGTAATTGCGCATATCAATTTACACATTTTTAAAGCAAAAATATCAAACATGTGTTAGTGGCAGCTTCTCAAATCTGAAGATTTGAAGATTTTCTTTGTCATACATGATGATAAATGGAATATCTTTGGATTTTTGATCAGATGAAACAACATAAGTCATGAGATCTTAGGATTTAAAACAGGCATTTTCACCAATTTTCTTACATTTTGTAAACCAGATTAATCAAATAATCTAGAAATAATCAGTCTTTAGCCGTATTAAAAACAAATGGGAACTTGTTTGTAGCTGATTTTTTTTTAAATTATTTTTTCAATGTTACACTCCTCAGACACAATTTTATACATAATATAAGCATTAATATAATACACATGCCGTGACTGAAATGAAACAGAGAGAACCTAATATTTCATGCCTGCTTCAAGGAACTAATAAAATAACAAAGAGGCAACAAAGAGGTGCGGGATATGTAAACAAACACAACATGGCTCAAGGTAAACAGATGACTAAAGGGCTTAAAGGGACAGTGCAGGATGTACAGCGCACATGTAAATGATGAATAAGAAGCTACAGTCATTAGTTTTCAGGGAAACGTACAGTATGTATCCATTAGGGAGTCACAGTCATCTTCACAGCCGTGTGTTGTTAATGAATCGCTCTGTTCCCTCGAAGGCAGCAGAAGCTCTTTGGAATAATAAGCAGAGCCGAGCAGCAGCACGACAGCCTCATCTGGAACAATGATGAAAGCCGCTCATGTAAAACCGGCTGTGGTCGGAGCTCCCTAATTGGCTGGTGACAACGAGGGGAGGTGGGCGATTGGCTTGTTGTTTCCGAGTAGTAGCGATGTGGTTGGCTGTTGTCATGGTGCTGAAAAGTCTTAGCAGAGAGAGGGAGAGAGAGAGAGTGTGTGTGTGTGTGTGTATGTGTGTGCATGTTTGTGTGTATAAAAAAGTACTGGGCGCAGATGGATGACAGTGAGATGACAGTTTATTTGTGTGTGTGGGTGTGTGTGTTTGTGTGTGTGTGTGGAAAAAAAAATTGAGCATAGGTCAAGGTGAGCACAGTGGGGTTTAATTTATCCTGGGCAGGGTGCGAAAGCCAGCCCGCTGTGGCTATGAGGGTGTGAATGAAGGGTCTTCACACAGGCACACACCCACAACCACACACACACAAATAACTTGTATCTTCATTCATGTCTTCTCAGAAATCTTGCTCTCTGTGTTAATATTTTTCTATTAATCTAATCTGTTGTTTCCCTGCAGTGAGGACATATTAAGTCATCAGTTTGAAATATCACCTGTACATTTTAATGCAGCTCCATGCAGTAAGTGCATTTTAGAAGCTTGTAATCTGCAAACCTTTACTCACACTGTATCAAGCAGCATGTCTATTTATCCACTTCCATCTCCTAGTGGATGGATTTCCATTTAATTTTGCGCAGACAGTTGTTGACTCCAGAAGATGAATCCCAATGACTTTGGTGATACTGCTACATTGAGAAGGAAAAGTCTTGATTAGATTGATTGCTATGAAATTTGCATCAGATATTCAGGGTCTTTACAAAAAACACTGACTTTCATTTGGTGCATCATCAGGCAGAATTACAATTTGTTCAATACTTTTTTTTTATTACCAAATATCTGCAGAACTAATGGCCTTCACATCAGCCTAAAATGTGCCTTGTGATTATTGCTCATTGATACATGTTGACACTAACAGATCAACATGATGGAGCACCTGATAAACCTTCAAAATACCAAAATCTAGTAAAATAATGCCATACACTGAGCCAAATGCTACAGTTTAGCCTCACAGAGCTGTTTTTTTTTTGATAAATTCATAAATCATTTAGACTATAAAATATCTGGTTATGTTCATAAGATCCAAAGATATTAAATTTGCAATGATTTCAAGCCGATAAAAGCATCAGATCATACAATATAAGAGTCTGAAAACAGATAATCTTCTATTTTTCCTCTTAATAAATGTCAGTCGATGGTTAAAAAAAAAAAAAAAAAAAGTTGATGATTAAGTGCCTATTGATTGACAATTGATTGTTTGTCATAGTAATTGCAGGGTTGTTTGATTATATACCATGATGCTTCCACCCGCTGACAGTCACTGGAGATTTGTGATAGCTGTGTGTGTGTGTGTGTGTGTGTGTGTGTGTGTGTGGGTGTGGGTGTGTGTGTGTATCTTTTTAAACAGAGCCCAGCATGTACAGTAGGTGTGTGGTTCTTGTTATAGTTTAGTCTGTAGGAGGACTCCTCTTGTCTTTTCTAGTGAAAATGTGTAGTCAATAACAGTTTTCACAGTTCAACCCACTAATGATTTAAGAAAAAGGAGATCATTTGCACAGTTCTGTCTATATTGTTTTTACTATCCCATTGTCTTAGTCGCTTCATGTTAATTGCTGTGGGACGTTTTTGCGCCAAATTTGGACAAATTGCAACAGACATCTGCTTATATGGAAATCTAAAGCATCATTTCTCCTGATGCTTTATTCATTACTCTCTGTCTACTTTGACTCAAAGCTCCAGAGAGCCGAGTGTTCGTTATTGTGGGAAATTTAAATCTCCCACTTCTTCAGTTCATCTCCGCCTGACTGACAGTTGATTAGGTGGTCGAGACAGAGGAGGGAGGCAGAGCAGCTGCCGCTAGAGAGAAAACAATCAGCGAGTCACACACTGGGCTCTTAAGTGGATTTGGTGGCTGGAAGATGGAGAGAGGGTGTAAGGGAGGGAGGGGGAGGGGAGACGGCGTCTGCACTACATGTCTAGATCGCCTTGTGGACAGTGTGTGTGTGTGTGTGTGTGTGTGTGTATTTGATTGGATGTGCCTGTATATGTTGCCAGTTCTTTGCAGTGATTTGGTTTTGCCAGCAAAATGTTGGACGTCTGCGTGTGTGTGATGAAATTTTAATGATCCATGTGGGGAAAATGGGTCATTTCACCAGCAAATTTTGATAAGATTCAGTAAAAGCAGTCACCGTTTTAATTAACAAATTACACATTTAAAAATAGCAACGGGATGAAGAAACACTGTAAGAGATGCTTTCCTGCATTGTCCATGTAAAACACTACTACTACTACTACTACTACTATTACTACTACTACTACTTTATTGGCTATGTCTGTCAGCTGCTTGTTTCTCTTGTTGTTCATCAGTATTTCTGCAGCACTACATGATGTTTTCTGTGGCTTCATTTATCTTGTGTGTGTGTGTGTGTGTGTGTGTGTTGAAGCTTGTGAGAGTTTGTGGTCATTATTCAAAGGAAGTGAAGAGCGCTTTCTCTTTTTCTGTCACTCAGCTGTCAGTTGTAACAGTAAGTGAAACCGCTCAGGTACTGTTAACAGGCTACTAGGTATTAATTAAATATTTAACTTGGGCGTTACCAAATGTTAATATCATGTTTAAACAGAGTAGGAATGAGAACCTGAAAAACAACATCCTAATGTGCTTGTCTTGCATTTCTGATAAAATAAACTCCCGGTAGATTTTTTCTTTCACCGCCATCCTGTCTTCGTACCGTGTGTATCTGGCTCTTAACGCAGAATCTTCCATACAAGTGGAGCATGCCAGTTCACCATGAGGGCCCTCGTGGTGAAGCAGACTTCCTCTCTATTACCATCCGTACGTGATTTATTGATGAAGATCTAATCGGCTTTTTTGTTCCCAGAATGGATACACACACACACACACACACACA
>JANJYP010026105.1:0-13200 GCA_024605115.1 Rastrelliger brachysoma | reverse complement strand
AAGAATTCCAGGAAGGCAAGGATAGCCATGAGAGTGAAAGCTATCAGCGACACTGGAGAGAGTGTCAAAGAGTCATTATGCAAAATATATCAGTTAACCTAATGCTACTCCCTCAGCAGTATTGGGGAGTAACTAAATACATGTATCTAGTTATGTAATTTAACAGCAAAATAATTGAAAATGTAATCCATTACAGTTACTGAGGGAAAATGTGCAATTAAATTGCAGTTACTTATGAAAATGTCGATGAATATTTTTTATATTTTGTAAATAAATCAAGATGTAGGTTTATTTGAAGCACACGTGGTGGTTAAATAGTGTCACAGCACCAATTAACCAATAAAATATCTTTATCCCAATCTCTGGTTCAAGAGCTTGAGTTAAACTAGCAACATTTGGCTGTGCTGTGTGTATCTGTAAGTTACCTGTCCCACCGCTGGCTGTAGACTCTACATAGCTCTCAGGAATCTTTGGGAAAGCGTCTAGCTCTTTCACCAGAGTCAGAGCCTTCTTCTTGGTCAGTCTTTTCATGTTGGGAGCGGCAGTAAGGTAGTTTTAGCTTCATAAAGAGTATTTCTGTCGGTCAGCGTCTCCTATGTTCTCTGTTTAGGGTTTTAACTGCTGATGTGCTGTGCTGACGTCAACCATAGCAACTAAGCTAACCGTAGGCCCTTCACGACAGCTAACGGCTAGAAACGCTAAAGAAGGAAATCTTATTGTGGCATCCGCTCAGTCCGCGGTTAAAAAAGGTTGTTTTCTACGTTATGGTTATATATAACAAGTATCCAGTAAATGTGTAATTGGTTAGACTAGCTTCTTTGTCTTTTGACCCCTTGTATGAAAAAACTGCACACATTGGGACTCAGCGCCCCCTGCTGGCGGCTAAAGGAGCCCGCTGCTAATTTTAATGTTTTAAGAAATGTTTAAAACTATTTTGTGGTGTAAGTGCTATCATATATGAACAGTTTAGTACTTGTTTCATACAGCCAAGTCTGGATAAGTAGCTGAGTGACCGCCAAAACTCCCAGGTTATCTTGTCTGTCAGTTAATACATTAATTTGATTATTTGAAAAACTATTTGGTTATAAGCAATTAAGCGGCCTTTTCTGAATATTGAAGCCCTGCCTTATAGGGGAACCCTTAGATAAGCTTGCACAGTAAACATGGGGCTAGATGTGCAACCTCTATTAACCGCTGTTCCTCTCCTTGTTTGTGCATTAGGCACAGTATCCTTATGCTGGAATATTACATGCCACCATGGACATGTTAAGAGATGATGGCCCCATGGGTATAAACACTTTAAAGCCAAGTGTTTTAGATTCAGAGCCTATATTGCATAATGTCAGTGGAAAAATAATTTCATACAGAGGCTCACTTTGGTCATCCATTCATGTATGATATGCTGTAATCTGATTTAATATAAATTAATTCAGGAATACACACTGCGTAAACACTTTTTTAGACTCCTCCACATGCTGCATCAAGATCAGATTAAAAAAAGGACCTTAGATCACTCCAAAGCCCTTATCCTGTCTGTTGACATCTAGCTGATTTCTTTTTTTAAAGATCACAACAGCCCTGAAACAGATGCCCAATCCCCAAATTGGTCATGCTGACTTGAATCTATCTAGGACACAGTGTGTAAAAGACATCTTTGATCATATACTATTTATAATATTTAATCAAGATGCAGTCACAATTCTCAAATTAATTTTAACTTACAGGAAAAATATTATTCTGTTGACTTTGAACAGTATAAGCAAAACAAACACAAACACATCCATCATTACAGCATTACAGAGATATGAATGGATAACATGAACAGGTGAGGATTTCTGTTGTTGATCCACTGACACTGAATTAGAGGCAAAAGCTGCAATGATTAGCTCTATACGCTGATCAACCAGTTTTGTTTTTTTTTAATATAAGGCTATGACCAATCAAATGCATTCATTACCATATTTTATCCTCCCTCACTGTGGGCTATGAGTTGCTCTAAAATTTATTTTTTATGGAGAAAAATATTAAAATTCATATGTAATATATTACAGAAATAACTTGTGTGAAGTGTGTGTTATGGGGAGTATATTCCCTTTTAAGCTGCATCTCACACAACCTGATTTTCAGTGTCTGCTCTGCTACTGTGTCCTTGAACAGTCTGCTGAATCTCTGACAGCTCCTCGGACACCCATCACTGACGCTGACTGACTGATCGCTGACACTGCAACTCATCTCAGTACTTTGTGATAAACAGACAAGCAGATACTGATATACCCTTCAAGTATCAGTGACGTGTTGTATTAAACAAGGGTTCATAGTGTAACAATGCTCCAACATCCTAGTTAGTATTCAGGTTGAAAACACTAGTTACTCTCTTTCAAGTAGCATAAATCATGAGAAAAAATATAAAAGACAACTTCCTTCAGTCAGGTGTGCATCTCTTTAACTTGTCAAAAATTAAATATAATCACATAATAAGTGAGAGTTTTGCCTTACTTTAAAACAACTTCAAGTTTGCTCTGCATTATTTTAGTGCTCTGCAGGAAAAGGACAAGTAAGCATTCAGTGTCCGCAAAGACAGTTCATAGCTACCTCCTAAATCTGTGTTGTCTGTAAATATTGTAGGCAGCAACACAGAATTGAAAATGCAACACAACCGCAAGTTGACATTAGTTAATGTTGAAGCTCCAGTTAAGAGACTGAAATCCAGCCACCAAATGTCTATTCTGCAGGTACAGAGTCAGGGCCCTCATCCTGTAGGACGGCTGTCAATGGAAGGTCAGACGTGGGTGTGTCAGACCGCTCTTGAGAGAGATCTTCGGAGGATCTGCTCATGGTGGGTGAGATCACATCTGGACTAGTGTCACAGGACTCCGTGCTCTGCTCTGAGGTGGCCATTGTGATTGTTGTAGCAACACTGGGGGCAACTGGGTCAAACTCATCTTCATCATCCTCCAGCATAGGTGACTCATGGATATCTGCCAAAAAAGGAAAAATGTTTAAAACATGATATTTAGGCAAATTGAGCTGATTGTGGTAATAAAATGGTTAACAAAAAAATGTTAACTCACTGCTGAAAGCTTCAGGATACTGCTTGGAAATCTTCCCTTTTAATGTCCTGAGAGCAGAGGAGAGCAGTGATGAGTGTGTGTGTGCGTGTGTGTGAGAGAGAGAGAGATACTGAGGAGGTCAGCCTCACCTGATCCTTCTGAAAATGCTGTCCAGATCTTTCTTCATCTCCACAAGGGTGCGGGTGTGGAGTAGGAAGCGCTCATTCATTTGTTGCAGTCGTACATTTGACAGCCCGTTAAAGTTTATCAGCATTTCGTTAGTTTTCTCAAATCGGTCAAGCCTGTAGTGAGAATATTTCAGCAAAGTATGAACAGTGGTCAGTCTATAAAGAGCAAGGGAGTGTTTCAGCATCGTTCTTAATGCAAGATAACTGACCTGACCTTTCTGAAAACCCATTTCATGTTTATCAGTATGAAGAGCACCAACATCAAGTTATAGACGGTCATTCACACTTACATGTGTCTCTGTGCCTGGATGATGGCGTTGACATCCTCACAGTTGACCATACTCAGCATCCTGTTGCAGAAGACTCCAGATGCTGTAGGCTCCACCATGATGAAAATCAAGATGCAAAAGCTGCAAATACAGACCTTTATTGAGAAATTCGCTCTTGAGCTGAGACTGAATCACTGAACACACAAAGTAAGCTTAATAGCGAGCCTAATGGACACAGAAAGTCAGTCAGCCAAATTCGATAATATTAATAAACTTATTGTCTTCTGCTCGTTATCTGCTTTTATATTTAAGTGCAGCACTGATGAACTTTATCAGTCCAGACCAGGACGAACCATTATCGATTTAGGTTGCAAATTAAAACACACATCAATGCTACAAAATGATGACCTACCTCAGGTTGCACCGTAGATGTTTGTGTTGATCTCTTGTTTTAATAACAGTGTTTCGGCTACATCTGTAGCCTAAAGATGTACCTCACAGCTGGCTGTAAAACAAAAACAAAACACTACCCTGTTTTCCTACTTCCGGTCACACGATAGTCGTTTCCGGTGCTCGTCTTTTTTTTTCTTTATTTAAAACAGCGCGGAGTACAAATAAGAAATATAATAGAATGAACAAACGTCTTATTTACCCTGGACATGTCCTCTTTTTACGTCCAAGGGGTTTTTATAGATTCATGAAAATGTTCCCCCCCGGTAGGACGGACACTGTTCACACACCGCGTCCGAGTGTCCTTTTTTTGGAAATTAAAATATGGTCACCCTAATGTATGTTTAAGTGAAAATGGTAATAATTATATAGTACAATAGGACAATTGAGCAGTGGTTGAAATTTGATTCATGA
Organism: Rastrelliger brachysoma; assembly: GCA_024605115.1. NCBI lineage: Eukaryota > Metazoa > Chordata > Actinopteri > Scombriformes > Scombridae > Rastrelliger > Rastrelliger brachysoma. The sequence goes on along the minus strand of JANJYP010026105.1, from coordinate 8,829 downwards.
ATATATAACTAAGGAGTTTATAGCATCAAAACTACTTACTTCTACTACTTATTTCATCAGCCTAGTGAAAAGATTAGTAGAGACATGTTTCAAATGTTCCTTTTCACATAATGACCACTTTTCATATGCTGGATTGATAATGGACAGGCTAATACTGAGGAACACACAAGAGCCTACAAGATGAAAGAAAAATATGTGCAGCAGTTTTGCACCTTTTGAAAGTAATTCTACAAAAGAAAGAAACGCCTGGAATCCAGAAAACTCACAAAATTACTTTTATTAAGGGACAAGTAAAAAAAGTACATGATGTATAAAAAATACAAAACCGCTTTATCTAACTTGTAAGCGAAGTAAATGCATAGCAACAGTACATGCAAGTCTAGAGTTAAGTATCCTACTATTCTGTAACATTTTTAAGCTACAGGCTAAAAGAGGAAAAGTACAGTTTAGTTGCAATCTATCAGTCGTTTCAGTTCTACATGATACAGATCTTAAGTGATGGTAGAAAATAAGTTAGGTTACACACAACTCAAATGATGAGTAAATAAATACTTAACACTTCACAAATATTGACAACCAGTAATTCAACGCAGCGTTAAATGCAGCTTGCGGAAGAATTACATTTGATTTCTGATGTACAAAAACCATACTACGTATAAGCTTAAGATGAAAAGAGTAGTATTACACTTCTAAGCGTGGGGATGCAGTGATACAAATAAATATGAAATAAATAAATAATGAAACCCATATAAGAACCATATGGCTCACCCAACCCCTTATGTACATAACACCCTCACTGCTCCCAACTACAACATCACATGTATGAAATTTCATATTAGTGTTCTTTTAGAATACCATAAACATACATACAAATGACCTCGGACAAGCACAAGTGTCCATAGAAAACCTGCATTGATTTGACATTGGGTGAATTTCAATGTGCTTTGGCTTTCACTTGATAAATAAAGTAATATTAGGCTATATATCACAACATGTGTGATATATAAGAGGCAATGGCATAGAATTTCAACTTGTATAAAGTTTTTTTTACCATATACTGACCCAGAAATGACAGAAATTACTGATATTGATATTGCTGAATGACTATAGACCGATTGTGTGTTTTGCTGTCGTATTGTGTGGTATTATTATGCAAAGACACTTCTATTTTTCCATTTTCTTCTTTTTTTTTTTTTTTTTACATATAAAAATAAGTTAAAACTTCAGAGAAATGGATCCAAAAAATAAAAGTAAGATTTACAGTTTATATAAGGCCATGCAATTTAGTATACTCATGCATCAGATCATTAGGTCTTTTGGATGAGTGGGCTTGCCATTCATGCAAAATGCACTATGTGTTGCTGAGGCCACGATATATATAGCAACTGTCCCTTTTTATTCCTTAATACCAATCCAGAATTAACACTAGCATTGTCTGTAACACATAATTAAGGCTGGTGTATTTGCTGTTGAAGCTGTGAATAGGCTTTATCTAAATGGGACCCACATATTTGCACATAGAGACACTAATCCAGTCTACAAACACAAACTCTCTGATCGGAGTGGATGTCAATGTGAACGGACACAAACACAAGGGCTACTGTACAGATCTGTGCTCTGTCAATATAAAGTGTCATTCATTCCAAAACAACATAACCACCACTTCAAAAAAAGTGATAACTACTCTCAACAAAAGGAAGTAAAAGTAATCCTGTGATATTAGTCACCTTGACATATATGCTTACAATATATCCAGATATATGAGAGAATGTGTTCAGCTGTTTTTTTTTTTTTTGAAATGTTGAGTAATGAGTTTCAAGTAGCACCTTTTTCTGTAACAAGTGGATCTATTGCGTTTTGGAATAAAATCTGCTATATGTACCAGCAAACTAGAGCTCCAGCATTTTACCTAAAGTAGATCAAAAACACTACAGATGATGGGCCATCATGAGGATGGTAAGAATATTAAATATAAAAAAAGAGACAAAGTGGAAACACAACAGTCCATAAGTTACCGTCTCAACATAATAAACAAACCTCCAACATTATAAACAGAGAAGNGTAAGTGCTCAAGAAAAAAAAAAAAAAACAGCACCCCGAGATTTATTCACAGATGTGTGCAAGGGGGTAAGGTTTCACTTTACCACCCTTCTTCTGCCACCACCCCGTTCCTGGTTGAAGGTGTTGTCACGGTAACGCATAGCTGAGCAGGCTCTGCATTTTGCGCACAGGTCGGTGCCTCCTTCACTTCCACTTCAGTTGGGGAATTCATCCTGCTGACTTCCATGCCTACCTGACCCTCCTCAACCTCAACCTCTTCCTCCTCGTCTTCCTCCTCCTCATCTTCTTCATCCTCATGCTGCTGCTGCTGCTGCTGCTGTTGCCGTTGTTTGTTGCGGCAGCACGGTTTGAACAAATGAGGGTCAATGAGCACCTCCCCAAAGCGTCCCTTGTAGATTATTCCACAGCAAACCTTTTGCCTAGAAAAAAACATGACAAAAAGACAAATCATGTAATAGATTGTAAATCTCAAGCTTCAAGTCTCTACAAGATTTTTACATAAATATACAAATATTTTTATTATGAATGATAACTTTTGGTGAGGGAAAAACAAGATAACCAAGTGCAATTGGGTTCTATGGGCATCTATGATTCTCTCCTTTACAGATATTCCCACTTTATACTAATCTTAAATGCAGTATAACAGTCTTGGAATTGTATAAACTGAAGATGAATGGAAAGCTGAGACTTTTGTGGATGAGCCAAACTATACCAATGCATGTTAATGATAGCCCCCACAGCCGCCAATTCATTGCAGAAATATTAATTTGACCTCACTCTATTAAATGTGACCTCTAGGATAATCACAGCCTCATAAAACTTTACAATTACAAACTACAGAACCAAGGCATTTGGACGATCTATGGGTTTTCCAGGTAAATTGACAATTAGGTCATTTCTGAGTAATTTACAGAAGAGAAGTATGCAATTCTTAGAGAAATCTCAATGTCAAAATATTTTTTCTATGACATACCACCCAGACTCTGTCTTATAGTGGTACCCATTTTTATAAATTTATGTGTTTAAAATTTGTTAAATTTTGCACCAAAATTGCTGCAACAACTTGTGAGTGATAATTGAGCATGGGAATTTGCTGTAATACGCATTTAACTTATTTTAAGCCTCTATACACTCTTGGCTTTCAAAATTTGAACAGTCACCAAACCAGAACACAATATTTATTACAGATTTATAACCAGAAAAAAAACTGACACTCAGTTCTGAGTTATTGATCTCCCCGTGAAGATCCCCTATCGCCCAAAAAATGGGCCAAAGGCGAAAGAGGTTAAAAGCAGTCATTATAATTTTCAATAGTATCAGACAAAATCCATGAGCATGGAAGATTCCTGGTTTGACTATGATTTTCATTCCACCTGCAAAGAGTGTTGTATTTACTAGTGGTAAAAAATTATCTAGAGGCGTTATGTGATTTAACTTTGCCACTGTTTGTATTTAACTAGCACAACATAAATCATATTTGTTTCAGGATTTTGCACCAAAAGTTTTCAACCTTTAATGCGCAACATTAATACTTAAATAGCCTTCTTGCCTATTTTGAGCATCTAGAATTGTACAAATGTGAACTTCAATATGTTTCTGATTTTTGATGTGCTGTTGTAATATAAGGTCAGAAATAATCCTCACACTTCTAAAAGAGTATTGTAGATGTAAGACAGTATCTGTGTTTCCTTGTCTAACTTACCTCTTCCAGTAGGTGAGGTCTAGGAAGGAGAAAACAGGAGAGCGGCTAGAACCGGGACTGAGTTCTGTGTCTGATCCATCGTCTGACAGGTTGCTGTAGCTGGGAGATTGAGCGGGAGACGCACTGGAGGTGGTGCTGTGGGCGTCTGAATCTGGTGAGCAGGAAAGGTCAGAAAAGATGGAGGTTAGATGCTGAATGTGTTGTGGCTTTGAAAAGTCTTGTATGAGCAATGTGTATGGAAAAAAAGACTATTCCTTCAAACACATCTGAGTGACATTAAAGTTACAAATCAAATACCAAAATGCACAGCTCACTGTTTCTTTTTAGTTCTTTTTGCAGCCTGCTGATCTGACTTGGACGTGCTTTCTTAGAGATGGACTTTATCTTCTTTGGCCTGGAAGTTATCTTTAGGCTGGGACCACCTCTGGCATCGACCACCTATTTGAAGGAAAGGATTAAAGAAAGTGTTAGATGGCGAGACCTTACCACTTTAAATTATTTTTTGTTTAAATCAGATATCTCAGTAACAATACCATTACTGTGGGCCAGACTCACATGATTCCAGTTCTTCTTGGTTCCCACGGGTAGTTTTTTCCACCGCTTCACCAGGAGCACACAAGCATTGCAAATTTCTCCAGATCTTGTTTCATTCAATCTGCAAAACAATTACAGTTCATTTTGTGAGGAAGAGAAAATATTTCATATACATAATACACATTACGGGTGTATCTCTCACTAAACCCAACGTGTTCGGTTGTGGTTGTATCTCTTACCCAAAACAGCTCCTGAAGTCTTTCTCATACCGCTTGCTGTCCGTGAAACGAGAGCTTGATGACTTTGCACGGCAGATGCAGCATCCGTCCAAACTCCTGTACATTTTCGGCTTATGAAAGCCAAACATCTGTGTGCAAAACATAATTCAAATGTGAACAACTAATGCTCTAATCAGTGTGCACCATGTGTTAACTGCAGTACTTCCCCGCAGCTCTGAATTTGTGATTGATATAAGAGGTGATATTTTATTGAACCATTTCAAATGAGCCAAACGTGAATTAAATACGCTTAGCCACAACTAGAGAGCTAAAAACATCCAGAGAAAGCAATTTTTGACACTACATATCTCTCCACTCTGGCCCACATGGAGGAAGTAGGTCAACAGTCAGACAGCGTGTCAGACAGATCATGTCAGCATGCAGCGCTCACAGGATGCACGCTTCATTTTGGCAACTCAAAATATGATCACGCACTTTGCCCCAGCCTAAAGGCTGAATAGCATATTAGGTTATTTGTAATAGTTAAACAAACGACAAGATATAAAATGGTGTTTCCAGAAAAATGTATAAAAATATAGGCTCGGGGATGATAAAATGTAGCATAATAAGCACGCCGATGTGTGCTGAGGAATTATGGTTTATGTTGCTAGGGAGAAATTTAATCTCCACAGCACATGTAGACCTGAACTGCGGCAAACTGCGAGCCGCGCCCCCCAGACTGTTTTTTTTTTATTTGCCATCATTCCTCAGGGTCTTCTGATAGTGCGGTGCCACAGAGAGCAGACAGAGAGCAGGAAAACTGATAGACCACTCACTCCGATTGCTTTATCAGATGACATGTAAGGTTGGTAAATGTGAAGGAGAATGACAGACGCAAATCTTCTTATAGCCTATATGAAGATATCCGTTAAAGTATAAAAATGACCCAAGAAGTTGTCCAGTTGATATTCAATACAACAGTGAATCACAGCAAAGCACTCGAACTTTCAGCAGCAAGAAGTCCGACTATGTAACCTAAGTTTAGTTTTTTTAAATGTAAAACGAGACGTTACTTGCAATAAAGCCACTGACCTACGACTGTAAGGCAGAGGTCTAATTTACACATAACTTCATTAAAACAGTGAAGAGCTTCACTGAGATAAAATATCTAATAGGGCAGATGTACAAATAATACAGACAAGGTTAAGACAAATGACAAGTAATAAAAATGGATATGTATGAAGAGAATAATCGATTATCAGCAGAACAGATAATGAAATGGATAAAATAGCAGCAGTGTGATTTTTCTCAGTTTATTATTACAATATAAAAATAGTATAAATTGCGATATGAAGAGCTACACATGCAGTTTGTAGTGCCTCATCTGTCCACTGCAGACGATCTCTGCAGCAGAATACAGTACGTGACGCAACTCAACATGGCAACACACTTCAAAGGCGGAGGCAGAGTGGGAAAGGGGGTGTGATGCGATTTTCCATTAAAACTGTTTTATTAAATGCAAACTGTAAAAAATATCCCGAAAGCAGTAAGGACCTGTTCAAAGAACATACCACAATATAAAAATAAAAGAAGACACCGCGAAAGGCACTTGTTTTTATCGAGAGAAAAGTGCACGTCGTCAATTTCACCGCCCACTCCGGCGAGGAAGCATGGCATGCCACACGACCTGCTTCGTGCGCACCCATTTTATGACGGCCGTCCTCTTGCTCGACGATGCCCGACTTTCCTTCTCTATGTTAACTTTATGTAGTCAGATAAACTAAGGCAAATGTATTTCAAAAGCAAGACATCTCCTGTTAATTTTTTTTAGCGGAAGCTGTTCTCAGATAATCGTGTAATTTGATCTTTACTCTTTGTTATTCCGTAGCCGCGTCACTGCAACAGTCCACCTACAACTGCATGTGCACGAAGTTCAAAGCGACGGCTTCGTGAAAGTCGGTGTTCATATACCGTTTTCTCATACTAAACAACACTGTTCATCCAGTTTGAATTTCACAAAGCGTTCATAAATAGTTGATATTTACAGTGCTTGTTGTGTTGACAGCAGCACCCGCGTGCTGAGACACATCTCTCGTCCGGGTGGGCGTGAGAGGTTCAACTTGGCTTATTTAGCAGGCGATGTGCAATAGACTGCAGCTGCTCTACAACCACACAGTAGATGTTACCATGATATTTAGAAGAGTATGTTTCCAACCATAGGGGCCAATAAAAAACGACTTTAGTCAAATTTCTGTAGCGATTAAAGGGGTGCTTGCCTCAAACAGCCAGACGCACGGAACCAGCCAACAACAACAACAGCCATTACACGCTCACCGTGCTTGCACATGAGCCTTATTCTGACACTGTTTAACACATCTTCGGTTTTATCTTGCATTCCCCCGCTTTGCCCGGTCACTTTAACTATTCATAAGGTAGCCCACACATAAACCGGACCACCCAGTTGATCTTGACGCAGGCCTAAAGAGAGCAATTGTTCTAAGACAACTCGAAGCTTGTTTTAAATTACATGTCTGAAAAGAGCGGAGACTTCAAAACCCCACTCAAAGCTGCAGAGACTTCACAAAACAATCAGAGACCGTCTGCATCCCTTACCTTGTTGCAAGTTGCGTGAAGTTGATACAAAGTAATAGTCCGTGTGCGGCGTCGTTATGATGTGACTATTATCAAAATCAGCCCGCATCAGTAACCCGCTCTTCTCTTGTTGATGTCTGCGCTTGTGGACAGGACTGGATAGTTGTGGACACAATGCGCATGCTCCGTATCCACACCTCCATTTCGGAGTAGAGCAGAAGGCTTTTTTCTTTTTCTTCAATCAAGACATTTACATAAACGACGTATGACGTCCCCGTGCGTCTGCGCTCTGCTGGCCTTATAAGGACGGAAACATTGCGCGGGAACAGGGGGCTCGGCCCCGGTTGCCATGGCACATTGGAGAATGTAAGCAAAGGGGTGGAGCCTGTCGTTTTACTACACAGCGCCAGATGGCTCGTCTGGAGGCCGACGGTTTTTAGGAGGCTCGGCGTCTAGCAGGGAGATGCGCTTTGTTGATCTCAACTGCGTGACAACAGACCAGATTAGTTGTAAATGAAAGGTAGGAGAAACATGGTCTCCACCCAGTGGTGATCTTAGGGCACACAACCACTGTTTTTGTTTTACATACACCCGTCGTCCTGCTGTTACTGCTGTGCATGTTGTTTTCACTAGTAAAATTTGAGAACTCTATATATGAACTGTATAGGGCTATTGTAGGACCTTAAATTGTAGATTGTTCGTCAAAATAAACAGATCTGGGACTCAGAACACACACACACACACACAATATTGTAATCAAGCAACCTCATAGTTTGTGTCACACAAAATCACTGGCTTCACGTTTACTCAGTTTAATCGCCTTATACTGCACATGCACTCATACTGGCCCTTCATGTGTAGGAAGGTGTTTTCACATGTTGTAATAGTTGTGACACCAAAACCACAAAATTACTACCAACACCCTCAAACTGATTTTTACTTTAGTTCATTCCATTTTTCACCAACAAAGGCTTTGTTTTTGTTTTTTCAAAGTTACTTTTCCTTTGTTTGGATTGGGGGTCTAAGTACATAGGATGTTGTATTGCTGTACAGCACCCTGAGGGAAATTTGTGATTTTGGGTTATGCAAATAAAATGACTTGACCTGCGCACACATTTAAATATATTAAATTAGGAGCACAAAACAATATCAGTTATGTCAATATTAACTTTAATCCTTGACAACACATTTCATAAATAACATAATTCATTATTGCTTTTTCTAATCTGTATTTAAATGATAATAGAGGCTTGGTCATTGAGGGATTACATAGTGCTTGCAGGACAGTGCAGGAGACAGCATTTTCATAAATTCTTCACCTATTAAATCAAATGCAACATTAACATAATACCTAGCAGTTTTAAGAACCTGTGCTCTAATTATTGTCTTGACTTTTTAAAGACAACTGAACAATTGAGAAACAAACAGCATGACTATTTATCCACTTAATCAGTAAAGTGTGTCCATAGTAGAATCTAGTGTTTTTACAGACTCAAACAGGATGCCTTTATACAGAAAATATGCCACAAATTCATTACACCATAATAACAAATGGGCACAATTCTATCAAAGATCTAAAGAAGCAAAATATTTACAATGTAAAAGGAGAAAAAAAAGCTTTCTGACAAAGTGACAAAGACTATTTGAACTGACACAACTGGGACACCAATTTGGTTTCAGTGTTTCACCCACCGAGGATTTCATGAGCACAACTCTGTTCAG
>JANJYP010026101.1:10980-26574 GCA_024605115.1 Rastrelliger brachysoma | reverse complement strand
CTGTTATATTATATATGGCCACAGAAACCTCATGTCAAGATAACTGTCCATCTCCAAAATGTGGCCTCATCCATCCATTTCCAGGAGAAATTATGAACATTAAAATTAAAGTAATGCTCAGGACATATTATTATTTGCATTTGAACTTATGCAGCATGACTGGGTACATGTTGCTACAAATGTAATTACTGATGTCAAATTAATTTTTGAGGCAGCTTTTGTATTATTTTGTTAGCCCAATATATTACTTTTCTACTAAAGTTTGTCAAGCAACACAAATTTTAAATGTTTTTTATTATTATTTTAATGGATCCCATTGTAAAAGCTAGATATGATATTTTTAAATGCCAGATGTCTCACTGGAGCAAAATTTGCATTTAGGTTGCTAGACAGTTACATAGCCACAACCGGACTGCACAACCATGCCTGCAATGCTGTGTAGAGAAGCTACTGAAATGGCAGCATTATACGGCAGAGCATCTCAAACCATCAGGCCATGACAATGACAATGAGCCTTGTCCAAAAGTGTCACCTCTGTCTTTGTCTCAGTCTCTCTTCTCTCCAACTCCCTTGTTTTTCTCTTTCTCTCTGTCTCATAAACGCATCATCACACACACATACACATAGAGAGAAAAAGACAGAACAGCTTTATTAGCCCTCTGTATGCAGCTTGTGCTTAGCCCGAGATTGCAGCACTGACCCCTCGCTGTGAGCTGTACAGGGGAAATGTTTACCCAAACCCCACAGAGCATGCCATTAACCTCTTTCTGGATAGAAGACAAACAAGAATTTCCCTTCATGAGGGCAATAAAGACAGGGACACCTATCCTGGACCATCATGACAATCATCTCATTATGTAGCTGCGGGAGGCAGTAACGAGCCAGGGAGCCCTCTCTCCCAGGGAGTCTTTCACTGCAGTGTGCCGATGTGCCTAATATTCAGTGAAGTCCCCATGATATGCAGTGAAGTGCAAACATCTGATTAACTCAACAGTGAGGAACAATATAAACCCCCAAACTCCGTCACCCCTCCTCCTCCTTTTCAACCATTCTCTATCCATACTTTCTTCCTCTCTTACTTCCTGTCTCTTCCCTCTTATCACCTCCTGTCTCTCTGTACCTCTCTCCCTCCCTGGAGATTTAGATGGATTTCCTGAGGCTCTGATTAAAGCCCCAACTTGGGAGGGTGTCTTGGTACATGGCAAAAGGAAAAGGGGTGGTGGGGGGTGCATGGGCACTGGAGGAGCTTTTCCTTCTTAGGGACCCACGGGCGTAATTCAATCACACCTTGATAATTCCCTGATGTGAAAGTCAATCCCCCTCACACACATAGAGTACAGATAGACACCACAAGCTCACACTCATCCCAGATTGAGGGTCTCCTCCTGGGTGGGCTTAAGAGTCCACTATGGGGTACTTTTTACCTGTGTCATATGAAGAGGCCATTATTTTAATTGAAAAAGTTACCCGCCCGCCAAAGGCAAATGATAGAAGAAGAGGAGGAGGGGTATAAGGAAGAGAATTAAAACAAAAACACCAGATGGTGATATACATGGTAAAAATGATTGTTTATACTTACTGTTTGATTATATGTGATAATGAGAGTGGGATTCCTCAAGGCAATTAGTGTCTGCGGCAGCCATATTGTGAGAGGACAGGGGAAGGACGGCACAGGCTGTTATGAAGGAGCGCTTATCAAATATCTCCGCCGAGGTGATTAGTGTAATAAGACACTGCAAGGTGAGATAGGCCACTCACACTCTTTTAGTATGTCTCTGTGTGTGCTTGTAGATGACTGAGTGAGAAAGTATATGTGTGAGACCAAGCAAAAAAAAGGAGCCTGAGAGGGAGAAAGTATGAGAGACTCCTTCCATCTGTTTCCATGTCTGCATGTCTTAATGTGTGTCTTAATGTATGCCGTGTCCCCATGTGCCTCCATTTGGTGTGTGTGTGTGTGTGTGTGTGTGTGTGTGTGTGTGTGTGTGTGTGTGTGTGTGTGTGTGTGTGTGTGTGTGTGTGTGTGTGTGTGTGTGTGTGTGTGAGTGTGATATAATCCCTATGTTAATGCAGGTTCCCGTGCCAGCCTGCTGCCCTAGGGGCTTTAGCCTATGACAGAGGGCAGATCGGGGGCACTTACCCCTGGCAGAGTCTTCTGTTCATGGAGGGCGCTCTGGGCCTTCAGTGCTGACTCTCTGGCACAGTATGTTAGAAAGGCACATCCTAAAGTATGAGGGAGACAGGAGAAAGATAGAATTATTTCACCAGTAACAGCTTCAAATCTTCAAATCACTATTAAAAAAAATTAAATACAGTGACAATGGATTTAGAGCCCTCTGAGGAAAAGTACATTTAATGTATGTTGTACTTTTTTGGGGTAAGAGTCTTACAGACTTTATAGTAGACTACAAATATAAATTACCTTAAAGAATGTCATGTTAATGTCCTTATGATGATCTAGTAATTTCAATATTAAGTATCTATTAATTAAAATAAAAAAATAATATATAAAAGATAAACTTTTGTTTTCAACATCATCTCAATGTCAGCCTGTAGATCTTGATTTTCATTAGATAATTTTGTAATGAAAGATGCATTCTGAACAAACCATGCGGAACCAGTCTAACACCTCTCCTCCAATGTTTATCAGAAGATTAAGCATTCCTTCTGTCGACTTCCAAAACCTACATTGTAACCCTCCAAATAGACCCAGAGATTTGTGATTTCACTGAAGTAATTCTAATCTACGCATGGTCATAATATAAGACTTACTGGAGTTTTACAAGCTATTGCCAAAAACATGTATTATATTAAAATGGAATTCATACCCTCCGCTGACAATTGGAATGTGTCTCTCTGAAGTTAATAGCTCTATACCCCCAGAGAAAATAACATGCTGGTTGAGAAATAAGATTAAAATTTTACATTTTTTTTTTTCCTTTTCTAAATATGACGACCTGTTCAGGATTAGATTTACTGAACTCATGTATATCTCTACTGTTTATCAGCATAAACTGTTTACCACACGGTTCATATTTTTGTTTTTGTTGTTATCTAATTCTGTCTTTCCCTCCATTTAGTTTGATACAGTAAACTAGACAAAGGTAAATGAAACATATTCAGTACACAGGTGTACTGGTGTGTCCCTAGGGTAAAGTTTGATAGAGGGACAATGGAAAATGCTTAGTCACCCCAGGTTGGGTGATATTTTTTTTTGTCTTTTTTTTACTTTTTTTGTATGTTTGTTTCAATTACTAAAAATCTGCATACTGCTTTCTGATGAATGATCACTTTCACAATTATTGAACCAGGCACAGGAGGAAAAAAAATCAAACAGTTTGCAGATTTCTTTAGCAGCTGAGTAATTAAATATCTCTCAAACTGTACCCTCACACATCTCAGGAGACTTTCCCTAAAGTCGGAAAATTCAAGAAAACAGAATGAATAGGCATCAATAAATAAGGCCCTAACAAATATGTGACAGCTTTCATTAAAGGGTGAGTGGTTGCTCCGTTATGCGCTTGGCAGAGCTGACAGTGGGTGACCCCGTTCAGAAGAGGTTTTGCACTGTGCAGCATAATTTCCCATTACTACATGTCACACCTGCTGCCAAGGATTCCCAAGGGAGAGGACAGAGAGAAATACACACACATACGTATAGGAGATGATACCCAGCATGCAGCACATAGCACCCATCAACCCCGAAACTGAGCAACACACTCTGGCGCCTGGCCAAAAGAGCTCCCTCTCACTACAACCTTCACCCACCTCCACAACTAGGCAGTTATTCAAGAGGAAAAATCACCTGAACGACACTGATGAAACAGCATGCTACGCAGCAAAGCAGAAAAGTTTGGGAGCCTGGGGAAATACTCTTCATCCATTGTGATATTACAAAACTGTGGGACATGAGCCAAGCCTTCCCAAGGGCCACGTCCTATAGCTAAGCCTTATGGGAGTAGTAGTCTGTTCTTGACATTCACCTTTTTATGGTATTTATCTGATTTGCCAATGTCTAAATGACAACCTGACAACTTTTCATCATTGAATGTACTTTTGAATCTCATTTAAAAAGTTACTATGACTCTTCAATGTGTACACAGCAGTAATAGCAGTTTTTAGTTTACCATAAAAGTTTGATTATCGTCCCTGCTGGAGGTAGCCTTTAATGAAACATAAACTATTAAAAAAACAAACAAAAAAACGTCATCTTAAAAAATTTCACCTCGTCTTAATGAAGCTTAGTTTGGGACAAAATAATTTCGTTTTTTTTTCTATAATTTTCTAATTGTTCTTCCAATTTTCTTTTGTATGCCTTATTTATTTTAGGAGAATGTTTATTTTAATGTTAAATTAGAACAAATGAAGCAATCTCACTTATTATTATTATTTTCTGATACTCAGTTCAAATGTCTTGTTAAACTCTTTGTGCAGTGTGGCCTTTAATATTAAGACCATTTGCATGGCAGCCAGAGCTTCCTCACTGCTGTGGGAAATGGGTGGGACTTTGGGAAAGCTTCATTTCTAACAGTCTTGGCTCAGGGGACACCTTAAGCCCAAAGGAGTTAGTGATTGAGAAAGCCAGTTGTGGAACAGATGAGCATTCAGCTTAGAGGAGAAGCACAATACCATTTGCGAGAAGGTAACAGGGATGTACCAGCTGCTAGTGAGTTAGGACTGTCATCTTAAAATTTTAAAATGACTAATTGGCATGGGATTACATTCATACTTAATGACACCACATAAAAAATGTTACTTGTCAGTGTGATGAATACTATAACTTATGAAACTGATGCAAGATTAAAATCTCTACCAGTTGATTTTCTAAAAGTTATTAAAAAGAATTGCTTTCTTCACAGAGAGGAAAGATGCATTAGAAGTAATATATGGTATCTTACTTGTAGCAAAATGGCTAAAACATGCAAAAACTCAAATTGCTTTTCTTGGACTTGGATACTTCAGATGTAATACATTTCAGAAAATAACTTAGATGACATTTAAACTGTGTGTGATTAAAACTTTGAATTGCTGTATTTTCTGAAGGCTGAAGGAAATAAGATGCATGCATTAAAGAGGAAAAACAGGAAAATGGGAACATGGACAAGGCTTTGAAATTAAGAGTAAACTTAGGTGGTAGTTCAGTAGAAGGACTGGTGGCTTCCTGTGATGAGGAGGTTAAGTGGGGTGAAAATAATACTTTGGTAATCACAGACAATTTACTACACTATAATTTCAGTGAGGAGCAAAAGTTCAACAAATTATATTTAAGGCAAATGAAAAAGTAAACCCTGCAAACTGGTTTAAAGAGAAAGCACGAAATATGTCTTTGCGTTTGCAAGACATGTTTTGGGTAATTACTTAAAGAACTTTTCCCCCTGTAACGCCTCTTCTGACAATTTGTTTTAAAATGGAAATTAGTATGTGCTCACAATTGCATGCATCCAGGCATTAAGAGTAAATTGTGCTTTTTTAAGGCATCAGGTACCTGTAATTGAAATAACTCCAGAACAAATTTGTATAAAATTTCAATTCATTAGTAGTGAATTCATGAATCATGAGCAATTTGCTCTCCTTCAGTCTCCTCACACAATGTCTGATCCAAGAATGTTCATTAAACTGGGAAAAGAATGCAAATTAATTTCCAAAAAAGATCGAGGCGCAGAAATTATGTAAAACAACTGGATGCCGCCGAATGTGACAGCCTGACCCTCTCATGGGTACTGAGACAAATACGATGTGAGAATTCATCCAGTGCTTCATGTTTTTCTGTTAACTGCACTATTACCTGCAGAGTATCTTTCCATCTTGTAGTCTTTCCATCCTTCTGCATTTGGAGCTGTCTGTTCAGAGCACATGCTGTATCTGTCTGCTTCAAACATAAGCCCCCTTCTAATAATCATCTGTAGACTTACGCTAAACTTGTCACTCAACTTACACACACTGTCAGTCACTGTCCAATGCTTCCTCTACAACACTCGTGCTGTAGAAAAAAAAACCCAGTACAAGCATGGATCTGTAACTCCTAGTTGCTATTTCAAAAAAACAAATTAAATTTAATTTCCTTGGAAACCATAAAATGTGTATGTTTTGAAAATCTACTTTCAAGGATTTGTTGTTACATTCTAAGAGTCATTTGCAACTAGATATAAGTGACCTGCCATGGTTTTAACTGACTTGGTTAGTTTTGACATTTCAATGGCTAAGAGGGCTTTTTATGTCAATTTGGCAAGCTATTTATAGCCAATTACACTGCATGGACCTACCAAGGAGAAAAGAATGGATGAGGATATTTAACAACTCTTTGTATCTTTTCCTCCTGGCTGTGTGGTGCAGCTCAGAGTCCCTCCTCTCAGCATCAGAGACGGATTGATAGATAACGCTACTCAAGCAAAAGATTTGCCCCCTACTAACATTCAGCATGTCTGAACAATGCATGCGTTCTGGCACTGACACTAAGTATTATGATAATGTAGTGCTCAGCAAAATGATGGATGTTAAACAGCACAACCCGGCTGCACCACACACTGATGAGCGCCATGCTCGCCAATCGTGTCAAGTCATTCCGATCCCTGTATAAGACTCCCTGTCGACACACAAACTATCAAGCAGACATTAAAGGCAACAGTGTATAGTATGCTTACGGTGCAGGACTGAAGAGTAGTGAACCTCAGTTAACTGTTAAAACTGTCAGTTTTACTGGTCTAATGATGCCAAAAATATTAATCTAGTGGAAATGAACAATATGGGTGACACAGAACCTTGCATAAGTAAAACACATCAATGAGAAAACACTAGAGACAATGGGAGCACCAATGCAAGCGACACTGAAATAATAACAGCCAGGAGATGAAGGTCAAATTACCATCAAAACTAAGGTGGGCTTGTTGGCTGTCAGTTTGTAATTTATAATTTGTAATTTATTTATTTAAATAGGGACAAAGCACAATAAACATTAACTTTGTGTAAAACAAAGAAAGATGCATTGCACCGGGGTTTAGCAAAATGCTATTTTCCACCCATAGTCCCTAGGCAGGTTGATGGTACAATACAAGTTAAATTAAACTAGTATAAGTATATTAAGTATATAAAGTAAATGGCCAAACAAAGTATCTCAGGTGCAGAGGTCAAAGTGAATCAACTTGAAACTCATGCAAAATTACTTGAGTCGTATGTTAAAATACTACAAATGAATATTACAAATGAAAATGGATGAACTGCAGTGCCAGTCGTATAGAAATAGCCTAAGACTGATTGGCCTCCCTGAGAAAGAAGAGGGTCAGGACATATGTATCTTCCTGAAGAGTTGAGTTCCCAAAGTTTTAAGTATGGATATGCATCTCTCCCCATTGATAATTTATAGTGTACAGGATCTCTGACTCCAGGAGAGGTTTGAATTCAGCTACACCGAGAACTTTAATTAAGTGGTTTTGTGATTGTAGACGAAAAGATCGAATCCTGAGGGTTGCTAAGGCCAAAGGAAAGGTGATATATAAAGACAAAATCATCCGTTCTTTTGGAATCTGTCTGTTGAGACCCACAAGAAGCAACAAAGCTACAATGAAGTGCGCCAGGTGCAGCATAATAAAGGCATCATTAAACACAGGATCCTGTTCCCAGCTCGTCTGCAGGTTACACATGGAGACCGATCATGCACCTTTAATAATCCTGCTGAAGAAAAGCTTCATGGAAAATCTGAACTAATAACTTTCTGCCTGGATGAACTCTGTTTGAAAGGCTGTTTTTTTTTCATTTTCTTTGGTATTTTTCTTTTTTTCCTGAAGGATGGATCAGCAGCAAAACTCCAACACATTCTCATTCCCAGCTTGTAAAATATGGCAGCTTGGTCACTGGGCCCATGCTTCAACCTACAATGCTCTAGGTAGGACTCTAGCATCAGTTTTGCATATGCAGGAATGTTCAATAGACACCAATGGTGTAGTCTTTCAGTCAAAAAAAAAGTCAAGTCTGGACGGATGGTCTAATGTTCATGGAGATGAGACAGCTTCTAGCCTGGGCTTATCCATTCGAGCAACAATGGAATTTAATAAATTAAATAATATAAAAATAGGGTTTGTCTTAGGCCTGGGCTACAGTGAAGCAAAATTACAGTGGATAATAGGCTTATAGGCTATTATTTCTCTGTTTCTAATCTTAGAGATGGAAAAGGTGATGCATGCTGGGTAATGTTATTTTGGAGGCGGGCTGACATTGATAAATATGTAAAGTGTGCTATGATTATGTTTGATTAATCAACCAACTACTTCCAACTTTGTATAACTTAATTAAACTAAAGCCAACCTTTGTGCAAATTTGTGGTCACAGCAGACCATTGTTGTACTCATTGCCAATTACATTGGCCATTGAAGCCTTTCTAACTGTAAGACAAAAAGTACTACTTCAAATAACACAAACAAACCAGCTCCAGATGATTTCAGTAATCATTTTTTTCAGAATGTTTTTTATTGAAAAACCTCATGTTTTTTTTTTTTTCTAAATAATTGTCATTTTGAATGTGTTATCATTGTAAGCAAAAAAAAAAACAAAAACAAAAAATTGTTCCCAGGTTATCACACACAGCCAATTTGTGGTGTGTAAAGGTTTTCCTTTAATGTTATCAGCAACATTTCAAACACAAAATATATAAATGTGCCTGATTACACAGAAGGTCATAATTTATTTATGTTTTTTACATAACCCATAACCCCGAGCCACTGTTTCTGTGAAGATGAAGACAGTCCACTTTGTTACCTGTTACAAATGTGCAATTAACTATATCTACTATTTACTCATTATTATTGAATTTATTCCAAACTGATTCAGATTTTGTGGGTTTATCAGGTCCCCTCTCACACAACATATATAGTAGCATTTGGATTTGTGATTGTGGCCAACTAGCACCATTTTGAAATGGAATGAAGCCTACCAACAGCAGACAACAGAACAGAAGTGGAACATGCCAAATCCACCCACAACACAATGCTCTTCTCTAACCCTAACCTGTATTTGCACTAATTTGCATTAAGTCTTGTACCATGGCCATGTAAAAGGAAAGAAGATGAGCTTATCAAACTGGAATTTATATTTCACTTTCATTTAATCTCTGGTCTATTATTATTTATGTTCATGTCACCTATATAATTGTTTTTCTCATACACTTCATTTATTTGTCTGTAGCACAGTCTATTTTTACTTTGCATGGTCAATATTTAAATTCAGGTTTTATATCCCATTTTAAAACTATTACTATTCTATTCTGTAAATACATTCAGATGTTTTAAATTTTAAAAAAAGAATTGTATCCTTTTTGTCTGTTTCCAGTTCTGTTTCCATGTAATACATGTAATCCCAAAACCAAGAATGATGAAGATAGAAGAAATATCCAGGATTGTGTAGTAACCTATGTATTTAGTCAGAAGCCTGGATTTGCTTATCTTTGCTCATCTTTGCAGTCTGCATTCTTCCTGAACAATAATTAAATCATAATTCCTTTTGTTCTAGTGCTGATATTTTATATTTGATACTCATATTTTTTCTTGACATCTGGCTATGGTATTGATAAAACCAGGATAATAAAGTTCATAATAATAAATAATAAAAGTAAAGTTGTGTGTGTGTGTGTGTGTGTGTGTGTGTGTGTGTGTGTGTGTGTGTGTGTGTGTGTGTGTGTGTGTGTGTGTGTGTGTGTGCAGGTATATGTGTATACACACATTTGTATCTTCATTGCACATATTGTGCACCAGGTGTTTATTAAACTGAAGGTCATCAGCTAATAAAGTGATGGCAGCGAGTTGAGTTGTTAATTTGCTGATTATAGCCTATGTGCTCTGTTAAAGTCACCTGAGTGAGAGGGTCAAAGGGGCTTCCAAGCATGCAGCAACCTGACATAACCAGGAATGCTTTGGCTATAGTGTGCATATTGCATGCTAAACATTGTTATTGTCATTATTTGCATTGACTATTATTATTGTATCATTTTAATAATGATTATAATTGCCAGTTACAATTTGAGAAGAAAGGTCATAGTGCAACGACATCAAATGTTAAGATGAGGCCCTTGAACATATTACAAACAGAAACATGAACATTAAAGTTCATAATAGGACAACTATGAAATTAACAAATTTCCAACTAAATTAACTAAACAGACCATGTACAGCTAAAGTTACAAGAAAAAATTTTATTCATATATGTATCTGTTTGCATTTCTCTGCTTTTATTAAAATCCCCCCTCCCCCAATTTTGTTTGCCTATAGGTGAGCCACTTGATAAGCCTTGATATTTTTTTTTGGCTTTTGACACACACCCACACACACACACACACACACACACACAAAACAAAACCAAACAAAAAATAAAAACTACATGAGATACATTTGCTCACTGATTTGCATCACTGATATTAGTAAGAGATAAGGTAGCCAGGACAAGATTTTACTCATAATTTTCCTCCTAGTCAAAAGGGGTCATTATACTTATTCATAACTATTCTGTTTCAGATTGAGAATGTATAATAAACTGATCTGATAAATGTTTCTGATCCAAATAATAATGATCCTGAGTTATATACCAATGTATTCCTCACAGTTTCCAATCTTTCTGCACAGAATATTATTGCAGCAGACTTCCATTGTACTTTTGACTCAGCTAAAGATTGTTCAGCACAAATTGGTAATTCCCATATTAACACAAGAAACACACTTATTCAGTTTATGGAAGAAGTCCATCCAGTAGATGTACTGAGAGTCTTTAATACTTCATTAGCATATTTCTTTTATTTAGGTAGATATTACTTACACTTGCATACTGACTGTTTCTTAATCTCTCACCAGCTAATGTTTAAAGTAAAAAAAAAAGTCAGTACCATAGTATTAACATATCAGATCATGCCTGTAATTCCTTGACTTGGATAGTCTCTACATTAATTTGTGACCCTCCAAGTTGAAGTGACTTCTGGAATTTCTAAGGAAAACATAGACTTTTTTCTAACAAATACTACTGAAACCTACGCAACCATTTGAGAAGAGCGCATAAGGTAATTTAGTACAAGCTCAAGGAAAATCAATATAGATATGGCAACCTTAGACTCTAAAATAAAATTCCTTGAACAAAAAATATATAAAAACTTAGGAGACAATGCAGAGATACAATAGAAATTACTTCTTTATAGAATGAGTAACAATAAATGTCAGTAAATCTTAGAGTAAAAGAAACACTTCTAGCTTTTTGTATTAGAGGACTAGTGTGTAAGATTTAGTGACACTAGACAGAATGGATTTGTGGAGGGGAGGGGTCTGGTTTAAACACTGTATAGAAGACAGTAAAGAAAATATTATGTTTGAGCAGATAGAGATAAATAATACATTCTAAATGTTTTACAAGAAACTATAAAATAATGAACACTCATTGAATTTAGATCGATAAAATATTTTTTATATTATTTAAATACTTCATGAACCCAAAACTAACCTAAAATCAAAGCTAACTGTGAAGGAAATTTCAGAGGCCATAGATGACATAAATGTAGGACTAGAAAGCCTACCTATAGACATTTAAAAAAAAAAGAAAAAAAAAAAAAAGAAGAAGATAAATTATTGAGACTGCTTCTTGAAACACTCCTTGAAGCTTTTCAGGATGGATCATTAAGATGGGTTTTAATAATTCCACTTCCAAAACCTAGAAAATCCAATAACAAGTGTGAAAAAATCTTTGCCAATTACTCATCTTAACTCAGATGTGTAAATTCTTAGCAAATTACTAGCTAGGCGATTAGAGAGGGTACTCCCTCAACTGATCCATTGGGATCAGAATGGTTTCATAAAAAGCAGACAGAGCACCCATAATGTCAGGAAAGTGTTGAATTTTTTATGCAGTTAAAAGGAGGCTGTAGATACAGTAATGCTTTCTGTAGATGCAGAACTTTTGATAGCATGGGATGTTTCTATCTTTTTCATATTCTTGCTAAATTTAGCTTGGGGAAACTGCAATTGGGTTAAATTACTGCATAAAACCTCAATAGCTAGTTTCCAAACCACTATATCTAGAGGATGCCACCAAGAATGCCCCCAATTCTGCCCCCTTTTCATTTTTATAAAAGCATTTGCCATACCATCCCATTAGGTCACACAAGGATTTATCTTGTATTCAAATACGCCAAACCCAACATAGATAAACACTGTTTGCCGATGATGCCATTGTTTTTATGAGAAATGTGGATAAATCACTTCTCACTTTACCAAATACTGTCTCCATCTGCAAGAAAATATCAGATTATAAAGTCGATAATAAAAAATCTTCCATCACCTAGTTGTTTGAAAAAGAGAGGAAACATCCAATGTTGCACAATTTAAATTACTTGGGAATTAAGATTGTTCCTTGTATAATATAGTACAAACTAATTATGACCCAAAGTTAAAGCAGACTACCAAAGTCCTGCCACAAAGGATGGCTTTGGCAAGATTGAATATTTATAAAAGGAGGGAGAGCATTTACCTAAATTTGATTTGCAAAGCAAAGATTTTCTTAAACTCCTTCAAACCTCAAAAACAAAGAAATGTCCTGTCCTCTTCTTCTTGGAAGAAATTGCTACTGTAAAAGAATGATCTTCCCTTTATGATCTCAAGTGTCCTCAGGAATGTAGAAAAGACCTTAATGAGGATAGGGTATAACAAAAAAATATGTTCAGTAAATACTTTTAACTTAATTGAGTATAAATGGCTGATGTGTAGCATCCCAGATACTTCTATCAAATATAATGAGGCCAAAGAAACACTCATCATTGTTTTTGGCAACGTAGGTTGATAGGGAGTTTCTGGAAAGAGGTAAATTATATGATTGCACAGTTGATTTCAATACACGTACCATCCAAAAGAAGAGTATCATGAAGTTATACCCAAAAGTTCTAAATATAAAAAGGGCCAATCAACATGTCTATTTGGCAAACAAAGCGACTGAGTAGAAATAAACCATCTATGGCATCTTCTGATAGAAGAAAATGCATTTACACTGAAAATCAGCTATGCAGTGTGGAATCCCTTAGTTCAGTTACTTAAAAGGGACGAAACAGGGGTTATGTTGGCAGCAATGGATCATTCTGACAATCACATTTGGTCCCAAAGAATGGTCAGAATGCTCACAGTAGGTCACAGTATGAATTGGTATGGATGGGGTTAAAAATAAAATAGGTTATGGATTGGGCTGTTTTGCATTTGTATATAGTTTTTTCTTTATTCCATGTCTATTAATGTTAAAAAAATAATTTTAAAAATAATTTTTAAATAGTCAGCAGTGTCTAACAACTACAAGCAGGATGTAATTATCCATTAAAAGTAGTAAACATAAAGCTACACTCACACACGTTAGTCCCTGGAGATACCCTAAATGTTCAAAGTAAGAATTCACAAAGTACAAAACATCTGTTCAGAATCATGCAGTACAACCCATATGAATTAGTCCTGTGCAAACATGACATATTTTTCTCTTAAAATCATAATTATGGTACAATTCTATGTCAGAGGACTTGGGCTGTGAAAAAGGTAGAGGTGCAAATCAGCCATTAGGTACGGTTTACCAACTGATGCCAACAGCCATAGGCTATACATCATCTATCTGAAACAAATCACCTTTTTTTCTCAACTACAAAAAACTGAGCTCAAAGAAGCAGTCAAACTAAATTCATGGCACTGCACTAAATCTTTATGAACTTTATGGTTTGAGGATCATGGAGGCAAGCTGATTATATCCTCCCCCACTCCTGTGCTGTGAAAAATGTTTGTGTGACTGTTTATGATAAAAATGTGGATTGAATTTGTGGTTATATTACAGCATTCAGTGCCTCCTGGGCTTTTGATATAATAGCTTGCCACTATCCATTGGAATATTATGCATTTTTGTGTGCCAAATAGAACACAAATTACTTTTTAAAGCACTATGTAACACATACAACATGGAATGAAGATTATTGCAAAACCTTAGATTGTATAGAGGTGAAGAAAATTACTCTAAAAAAAGCTATGCTGTTGCATTGTTTATTGCAGTTACATGGATAACACTTGTCTGTATAAATTAATTCCATTCATCCAGAAAGTACATCTGACTGTAAAGAAACTATTCACTGCCCTGCAGTTGTAGAGATGAAGATATTTGACCTCAACATCTCTCAACTGCCCTCATGTAACGATGTGAACAACCCACAGAGGTTTAAGCTTTCAGGCCTCCCCAGCAGCCTGTAGATCTGATGAAATTCCTTGGATGAATAGCATGTCATCTTCAGCTACATTTATGACAAATATGTGTTGTGAAAAATATGATTTATTATTATATCAATGAGAATGATTTGAACCATTTGAGAAACCTTCCTTTAATCCCAGAATGGTGAGGCAGTCGATGTCTACATGCTAATTAACCAACATGGCAGAAAACTATACACACACACACACACACACGCACGCACACGCACACACAAATATTTCTAGAAAAATAAAAATTCTATACCAGTGTAAACTTTACTGTAGTGTTAAATTTTATATCATGAGTAACATTTGCAGAAGGGAATATTAAACAGTAAAATCAGACTCAAAGCAAATGCTGGTGCTTTACAGCTCTCTTTTATTATTAATAATATTATATTTTTTGTGTGTTTGCTTTTGACTTGTACATAACTTGATATTTTGACAGACTTCATTGTAATTCAATTTAAAAGTTGGAAATAAGATTATATGGAAGACTGCTGTACTAACCTTTGTGTTTGTTTACAAAACAGAATTAAGATTTCACAAACTTTTAAAAAAGAACTTATACAAGTAATTGAGTTAGTAATGTTACCTTCAGTTCTCCTACAAAAGCCTTTCTCTGTTTCAGAATAGGCGTTCAGTCAGTGTTTTAAAATGCTCTCCTTGAGTGACACAGCTCATGATACACTATACCTATGTCGGCTTTGTTAATGACACTAATCCCATTTTCTTATTCTTGTTCTTTCTTGCTTCAGTCTACAGGTATCACAGATAGACACAGCAGGAGGCATGGACATTCTTTGGGTGAGTGGCCAATAAGAAAAACTCATTCATATAATGCATTGGTGAAATCTTATTAAAAGTGCACGCCTGTGCTCCCAAAGTGACTTTGAATGTCATATGGGATGAAGTGGGCATAATGCATACATCACAGTGGCCTTGGTGGAGGATGATTTGAACAGGCATACAGTCTGGCTTTGGAACAGGATTATCCTTCCCGAAGCAACCATCCTCCAGAGTGTTGACATTCAGGGATGGTCGAGGACAGGCGTAAACAACATGAACATCAGAAATATTGTTTTAATCGATCATCTGGCTCCAAAGTGAAACACTGGAAAGAGGAGGAGCAGGTTGAGCACCAGCAAGTGATGGCTGGAGGAACAGGTGGTGCATGGAGACCTTCAGGACTGTACACACAAGAAAGCAACGCTGAGCCCACACTCACTTCTCCCACAAGAGAGCTTGACTATGCGTTGATCAATAAGATCATGAACTGTAGCCACTGACTTACATATCATACATAATTTGCCTGCTTTGTGAATA
Source organism: Rastrelliger brachysoma (assembly GCA_024605115.1). NCBI lineage: Eukaryota > Metazoa > Chordata > Actinopteri > Scombriformes > Scombridae > Rastrelliger > Rastrelliger brachysoma. The sequence continues at coordinate 11,026 of JANJYP010026101.1, read as the reverse complement.
GATTATTTATACTGGGAGTGATCTGATTGTCTATTCAATGCCACTG
>JANJYP010026101.1:0-10938 GCA_024605115.1 Rastrelliger brachysoma | reverse complement strand
GTGTGTGTGTGTAATTTGAAAATAAATCTAAGATTACAGCACAATTAACAAACTGTTCAGAAAGAGTATCTATCATAATCAGCATTATCTATGTCATTATTATTATTAAATCAGCACTGCCTTTTTTTTACTGATAATAAAATAAGAAACCAGCTTGTAATACACCGAGTCCCATGAAATTTAAGTAAGGCTATCAAAAAAGACTGAAATTCAGAAAAAAGATGACTTGTAATCGTATTTTAAAAATTATATTTCACTGAAGTAAAACAAAAAAAAAAAAACCCACAAACAACAAGGCTTGTAATAAATACCAGATGTAACATCCCAATGCAAATGGAAAATAATGTGTCAATTACATTTAAATACTTGTTATTCTACGAGTTTGTACATTAAACTTAAAATACAATAGGCTAGTAAAAGTGTGTTAAATTGCATCTAATTGAGACTTTGACTTTTTTGGTAACTAAAATAGCCTCCCTACCAACCTACAGTATAATGCCCTCTGGTATTAATTATTATAACTATCATTACAATTGATTGATCCCTGATAATCCATGGGCCTGTCTCACTAATTACTAAGTGGATACTGATCCCGGTCGTTTTGGACAATGAGGGGACAGGAGTGAGTACAGAATAAGCCAAAAGACGATGCATGCTGAATCTCAGCCTCTACTATTATCCTACTTTATACTTCCTGACTGCAACCCGCCCACGGACCAGCATTACAGTACAGATGCCATGTAAATAGTATTTTCCACATCTCGTGACGTCCGAAAAGTGGTCTACATATTAGCCTGCTGAAAGGTCAAAGCAGCATGCCCGCACCACCTTAATCACAGACGCTGATTGCCTGATAATGGTTTATATTTTCCGCTCCCCTGAAAGCATTTATTTCTCTCTTACAATATGCTGCAAATGGACTCTGTGATGGAGAACTGTGCAGTCCCCCCCATCGCCTTCTTTTTTTTTCGTAGTTGTGAAGAAATTTCTGCAGCTGCTGAAATAACACAGCACAGAGCGCTTGCCTGTCCCGCCCCCTTGACTGGGGTGCTCAGCACATGATAGTCAATGTAAACACACAAAGGCTTTTTTCAGCTGTAGTATTCACGTGGATTGGCTGGACGCGGTAACAATTAACCCTGCACTTGCGAGCCATTCACTTCCACGTGTTCTCCCTCTCACGTCTCGTGTGTCTATGCGTGTGTGTGTGTGTGTGTGTGTGTGTGTGTGTGTGTGTGTGTGTGTGTGTGTGTGTGTGTGCGCGCGCGCGCGCGCGCGTATGTGTGATAGTGTGTCTGCATGTGTAAAGGAGCTACAGGGATCCCACTCATCCCAAACATCTGCTAATTAACACACTTTTAATGCTGTCTGCCACAAGACTGAATTGGGACATTCTTTGATTCCTTCATGCCTCTCTTATTTTTTATTATAAAGAAGCGCAAAAGTAAAGATGCCAAAAAAACCAACCTTTATGCATTCCCGTAAACCTGTCTTTCAGTACAGTGAGTTCGTATATCTTTCCGAATTCCTCAAACAGGGGTTTCAGGTCTTTTTCCTCCAGGTTTCTGGGAATTTGCCCGATGAAAAGCTTGATGGCGTCGTGGTCCTTCATTGGAATGGTGTTCTGGCCGATGGTAAGCCCGTTCATCCTGCCGGCGCTGTTCGTGGTGCTGAATCCATTCTCTTGCTGCACTCCGTTTGCAGTGACTGTAGCCATCTTTCCTCAATGGGCCGNCTCTCTCTCTCTCTCTCTCTCTCTCTCTCTCTCTCTCTCTCTCTCTCTCTCTCTCTCTCTCTCTCCTTCTCCCTCTCTCTCTCAGTAGTCAACTGCACAGTTCACACTCCCCCCCTCCGTTATATCTACCTCTCTCCCCACTCCTACTCCGGTTTTCCCTCCCTACTCTCTCTTCTCTACTCTTCCTCCACAGTCTGAGCCCCCTTGTTTGGAATCAGCATTATTTATTTTTTCTTATGCTTCATGTTTTCATTTTTAACGTGCCTCCTGTACGCGCGCGCAGGCACGCACACACACACACACGCACGCACACACACACTCTCACTACCATCTCCATTGCCCCCACCATCCCATCAGCTGCCACTCTGCCCATGACGTCAAATCGCACTCTTAAGAACAGGACACGCCCATCATCTAATTTGCATAATGAGCGCGGGACAGGCCAATGAGAGAGCGGAATGGCTGACGGCCCCACAGGGCAGAGTAAGAATGCAAACATTTGTGTAGAGTGGAAAGCCTGGGACGTTAAATGGTGCAAAGGCAGCATTTGTCCTACTATTCCTGCCTATGTCAGGCCATTTAGTTTTGTTTTGGCAAGGGAAGCTTTGTAAAAGGCCACTTGTGCAATTGCACCTATGTTTTAAATATTTATTGAAAACAATAACATAAGAGCTGGCAAATCCGGATTTAAAACTGTGCCTCCAAAGAAATTGTTTTATTTCTGCTTATTTTTCACAATTCTCTTATTGCTCTCCATTNACACACACACACACACACACACACACACACACACACACACACACACACACACACACACACACACACACACACACATACATATATATGTCACCATGGAACCCTGTCCTCATAATACTTCTTCTGGTCTATTGAACCCAGGTGTGCTGCTGTTTTTTATCCTCTTGGGTAAATAATTGCATTCATCTAGCATACTGGGAGGGGGGGTGGAGCAAAAATTCATGTTTAGAAAGAAAACCAGCAGGGCTGTAAGTCCCGGGAACCAGTCGTGAAAGACACTGCTGTGAAGCCTTGTAGAAATGTTCTCTACAGCAGCGGTTCTCAATCTTGGTCCTCAGGAGCCAGGGCCCTGCTGATTTTCATTCTAACCATCTAACGGGGACTATTTTACACCTGGGACACCAGATGAATACTATTAACTACCTGGGAGAGTAGAAAACCAACAGTGCTCTGATTCCTGAGGACTGAGAACCACTGCTCTGTTGTCCTGAGCTTTACTGGTCTAATGTACTGCACATTACATTCTTCATGTTACACGTTTAATTTCATCAAATAATATCCAGTCAATATCTTTCTTACCATTAATATATTTTGAGAATTGCAAAAATACAAAACAATGCTCATAAAAACTCAGACATACAGTACACTTAACAAAGCAACAGTAGAGTCTACAACAGAGTAGGGCATAAAACATTTAAATAAAAACACCAAAGGTCATGGAACAACAGACCTGTACACCTACCTCCACATGGGGATGTTTTTGACCTGTTCAGAAGTCAGAGTGCAAGGTCAGCTTATGCACATTGACCCCTGAGGGTCAGAGATTTAGTCCACAAAGAGTGTCAGATTCAGTGCTCTGCTCAAGGACTCTTCTGCAGAAAAAAATAAAAATACTGTAGGGATGGAACACACTCTAGGTCATCTTGTTCAGGGGGCATTCTACCTTACTGCATTTCAAAATTCTGCAAGGGAAACATTTGTATCACTAAAGTATTGAGGATACACTTCTTTCATAGTGATAATCATGTGTCATCAAAGACTATAATCCTTTTTCACATGTGTTCCCAGTCTTAATAAGTGTTATGATCTCTGCACGTGTTTGTCATCAACATTGCAGTAGGCATTTTGTAAGCTCACTGCTACTTTTTTCAAATATCAAGCATATTCATCTAACCTCAGTTGCTTTCATTTAAAAGGATGATTTGGAAAGAAAATGGAAGCCTGGTCAGGTGCCTGGATCAAAGGCATATTTGGGTGAATAATTAAAAAGAGAGCAGCATGCTGGAACGCCACACACAGCAGACATTGGAGTATTGCACTATTTCAAAACAAATGTGCCCCTCTTTCTCTGTTTCCTACACAAAGACAGATAGACAGAGATGAAAAGAAGGAGAGTGAAATGTTATAGGTTGAAATGATGTCAGCTGAAACCTCAGGCTGCCTTCAGAGCTGCCTTGTGTCACTGTCCGTGGTGCTGAATCAACGCTGCCATTCAGAGACCATGAAATAGATTGTTGGAGCTACAATTTTAACAGTACATGTTTGCACTACAAATTTCCCTCCACCCTCTGCATCATTTTCTGTGCCCAATTTCCAAACCTTTCTGTCCTTTACTTCACACAGGGAATGATTTTTGCCACTGTTGCACTTCTCAAATAGTGTATTCTGTGCACAGAAAGGTCTAATTAGTGCAAATGGGAATATAACATCAATACAGGGGCAGTCTAGCTCATACTGATATGAATACTTATGCTTGATATGATGGTATTTATATAAATCATATCATGTGTCAATAATTAGTTGCATGTGCCAAGATTATTATTAAAATTGTTCATAAGGGTTGCATACTAGCATATAGCATAATGGGATCTGTCCTGTTTAAGTATCCTTTAGGCACTGACAGCTCCAGAGGTGTCGTTTTGTAACCGAGCCTCTGTGGCCTCTGATCCCCTCATGGAATTGGGCAAACAAAGAGAAAATGTGTCTTCTGGGATAAGTGGAGGATCACAAAAATTGCATGTCTAGTACAGAAATGCATTCAGCAGACATGCTTAACCTCTGTTAGGTCATACTTAATTGGCTAGTAAAAAGATGTAATTAAATAGCAGTGATTAGTTTGTTCTCTTCTGCTAATTAGTAAAACTAAGCTGCCTCACAATAATATTTAATATTTTGAGTTTCATGTAAGTGCCATAGGCATTTATCTACATATGGGTGCGAGGAGGTCTTTTTTATGCAAATTAAGTAGTACTTTCCCATGTTTTACATGTATGTTTTTGTATTAATACTGACTTAAAATACATTTGTTGTGGAAAATTAAACAAAATCGACATCTCCCCCTTTCCCTTTGCATGCCAATGCAAATTTGACATTTGAATGCCTTTTCAGTGAGTAACCCAATGTTTATGTTATCAGACAAAAGCTTTATCTATCATAAATAGACAACGGGGTGGTCGCCTTTTTCAAAGATACCTATCTAAGCACACACATTTGAAGGGGTCACCTCAGTGGGAGTTGTCAATTTAGCCATTGGTCACTGCATAGTCCAGAAGTCAGCTTTGATGGATGATGTGCTGCTCGTTTTGCAGACCCCTTTGTGTTTGTGTGCATACATGTGTGTGTGTCTGTGTGTGTTCACCCCTGTTGTCTGTCAGAGTGAATGGTCTTTGGGGATAGCCATATTCTTAGAGCTAACAGTAACATCTGGCACTGCATGTGCTTTGTTATGAATATTTATTTATTTTCTATTTAATCATGTCTTTGTAGACCATCTCAGAAAAATCCTGCAGAGTTATTACTCTGAATGGGGATCAAAAACACAACGGGTCTCCCTTGTCAATAACATCAGGGCCATTATTTTCCACAAAGACGTTGCTAATTTAGCTTCAGTGCTGCTTATTGGCTTTGTGATTTTTGTTTCCTTGTTTTTGTCATTTCTCTGCGGGCTAGTTTGCCTGCACAGCTGTGAAGACTTGGAAACTGCCTGGCAGGAGGAAATGCAGGTACGGCATGATCTCTTCAATTATGCCTGTGTGTAAGCATCCTCTTTGTTCAAACACAGGCAAGCGTATCAGAAAGGTTGACAGGGTTCTTCTTCTTGTCTGTGCCAAGCTCAACACCTGGATGGTTACACAGGGCACCTCTGCCGATTGCTCTCCTTTCAGACAAAAGAGTAGTCACAATAGTTCCAGCTGTGTTTATGAAGTGGGTTTTAACTTACAGCACAGAAGAAAAGAAATCCCTCAAGGGTCTTGCACACCTAAAGACACATTTTACTCAAATTATTTCCTCATTATTTCTGGATGGAAACTTCCTATGCCCATTGGCATGAGGGAGGATTTTCCCTCGCTAGGCTAACTAGATTTGGGAGGTGGTGTGAACATGGTAAATGTGTCAGCAAAAACATTTACAAACTATATTTACGCTGAGCATTTCACACAGTACAACAGCTTTTTCCGGCCATGAGTGAGTGCCATTTTTGTTCTTATTACTAAAATTCTTCACACCATTGTCAAGGTGACTTGTTGGAATGTCACAGACACACCACTTGAAAATGCTGCTGAAAATACAGCCTGTTGAAGGAGCAAAATCAGTGACATAAGTCATGAATCGTGCATACCAGCTTGGTGTCATGCACAATTCTTTTATACTGTGTGTTCATTATCCCATTAAACTGGATATATGGAGTGGGCCAGGTGGAACGTAGTCATGCATGAACATTTTTCACTGTCTGTTTTGTAGAGTGAGTCCAAAAGGAGAGCAAGTATTGATATTCATGGCACAGCCAGTATGAGGTGTGACAGTATTTTTGTGAATCTCTGAGTGTATATGGTAATACCAGAACAGCCTCAAACCTCAACTGCAGTCTCTGCCTGAGGGAGGGGTGCACAGTTCCCCCTGCACAAGCACTGCAAGATAAAGAACCACTCACTCAGAAGCCATAATTTTCTGTTAAAACACTTTTTTTTTTACCAGTTCATTTGCTTCTGTCCTATGGGGAAATGCAGGAGTGATTGTTGGTCTAGTCTGAACAATGCTTTTGATAAATCAAGTCTTTTTTATTTTTATTTTTGCAATGGTGGATTACATCTCTGTTTTCCTTTATAGATTTTGGTCTGTGTTGTTGTTTGTGTATTGCTGAATGACAAGCAGGCATCTTTCTGCATGTTTAAATTCACTTGTGACGCAAGGTAGGAAATAAATGAGAGAAAAACAAATAGGAGGTCAGGGAGACCACATGAGTCATCTGCTTCTGGCAGCTAATGAATCCTAAAATGCTGTGTGCAGTCCTACTGAGTACAGCCACATTGGTTTAACTTATTTTGCTATGGCATATAAATGCAGTGTTTTGCTTTTTGTGATGTAAAAACTGTAGGTCATTGTGGGTTCTGCAGTTTTGTAGTTTGAGGGAAATTGAGTTATCACTAACCATCTAGTACAATAAAGTAGCTGAAAACAAGTTTGGCCAGCAGTTAAGGTCTCTGAGGTCATCTTCAAAACTTCTCAAAAGGAAAAAATGAAATATTAAAAAAAAATAGTGTTGATAGTATAGTTACAAGTTTTTTGCTAAGAGTGCTTATATTTCTGATGTACCCGCTTGAGTTGCACCACAGTCTGACAGAGAGCAGCAATATTATTGTGCAGCTCCTATTGTCGTGCTTATATACAGCATGTGTTTTGTGATGTGTGCGACTGTGTTTGTGTGTGGTGTTTTGTGTTATGGGCATACATGCACATGCACTATCTCCTCCTACTCCCCTTCCCTTAGGCTGTGGTTGCAAAACTGATGTCACTTTTCTGTCAACCCAGATTCATCTGATAGGGATTTTAAAAAATACCTGCAGCTGTTTGAACACAGTATCTGAAGTAATAGTTCATCCAACTTTTTAACTCTCCTATTACACATATGAAGTGTGTTCTATAATAGCATTAAAACACAAGATCACAGTTCTTTTTATATGTCTCCAGAATAAAGATATTTTTTTATAACTTCATTGGAAGTTGCTATAATGTGTCAGGAATTCATTATATCATTGTAGTGTACCCTTTTGATGTAAAATGTATCAAAGCTGTTTTCAAAGCCACTCAGAACTATTATTGTTTCATGGCCTTACTTTGATAAGTTGACCTAGTTATTTTATCATGCAAATGTTTCNGAGAGAGAGAGAGAGAGAGAGAGAGAGAGAGAGAGAGAGAGAGAGAGAGAGAGAGAGAGAGAGAGAGAGAGAGATATTCACACCAAAAAGTGCTTGCATGCACAGAAAGTTGAAACACACACTTAAGTACTAGAGAGACAGTTACGGGACAATTACATTGCAGTTAACTAACAAAGACCATGCCTCAGCAGAATGTGGCGTGAAGCTTTATTGCAATTAGAATGGCGGGAGAAGCTGCCTAGAGAATAGAGGTGATGAAGGTCAGGGGATGATGGAGTCCAGGGAGATGTGACTGGCAACATTTCTGCTTGGAGTCTCCAGGCTATTCCTGAGGTTCCTCAGGAGAGAAGACCTTAGAAAGAGGGAGGGATGTATTTGTAAGAAATGGAAAATTCAGAGCAGCCTGGTGTGCATTCCATAACTTACATGAAAGGAATACTGTATAAACTTTTGGGTGAAGTGCTTATTTGCTTTGAGTAACTTCCTGTAGTCGTGTCATCACAATGAGGTTGCCAGGCAACCAGCAGAGACTCCACTTAGAAGATGGTATAAGGAAATGTCTTACACAGCATTTCCACAGTATTTGCAGTATTGCAGACTTAATTAACACACCCACTTTACCACATGATGTTACCATAATGCTGTGTTATACTGTATGACAAACCCCCATAACCCGTAATCCTAACCTTAACCATCCCACTACTCATGCCTAAACCTGACCCAGTGGGTTTGTCATGTAATGATGGGTAATGTAGAGAGGTCCATAGATATGATTACTTGGGTGCAAGACTGTTACAAATAATACTGACAAAAAAGTAAGTGGACTTGCTAACAATGGTGCTGATACTGTATGTATAACAACTCATTCACAATGATTAATAGTGCTGATATATGATTGTGTACAATAGGTGTGCATTATATATATGTATACATGTTTAGCAAGCTAGGTGATGAACAGAACAGAATAAAATAGCAAGTGACACCTGTACTATGACTTTTATTGGCTAAATAGCCACCTGAAGATTAAAAGTCTTTCTGTTTTAGACCAGGCAAAGACCACATTATGACCACAGACTCTAAAGGTTATTGTTATTTTCAACAGCTTGGAAAGAGAAGAGTTTACAAAGCTGTAGTAATAAGTACCTTTAAAATTAACACCCCTCTGAGCTTGTTATTACCAACAATAACATCACCACAATGTCATCAGCTCCATAGAAAACATCAGAATGGAATTGTTGCTTCCATTTGCAGAAGCATGGTTTGACAGATGTTTTTATACATACATAATTAGAGACAACTGAAATGTTGATGTACACAATGTCCTTGGATTTCAAATCAACAACTTTTTAATACTGTGCAAAGGAAGGCCCCCTGAAAGCATGGAAACCATTAACATTATGGAAATTAGTATCAGTTATCTGTTCATAATCATCATGACACAATAAAAAATCTAATCATGAGGAAGCATGATTGAAAGATTGGCTTAGTAAAGTGCCAATAGAGAGTCTGCCCTCATAATTTAACGGTAAAAAAAGTGATGTTCTCACTCATAGCAACATTTTCTTCAGAATTGCAGGAGGCTTAGACTTAAATTAAATATACAGGGATTTGTCTTTGACATTGGAGCAGAGACACTGACAAACTTAGAAATTTTCACAGAGCACACTGAGGTAAAAACAGGACAGACACAACTGGACATTTATGCAGTGCAATGCAAAAGATACAGAAATATATACCAAGTAGAATACAATGGATCATTTGTAAACTAAAGATAGTAGTACAAGGAGATAGAATGAAGTAATGCAAAACTAAATTCATCATACCGAGTCAAATCCAATGTTGATATACAGTGATGCTTGGTCCAAAAAAGCAAACAAAAACCCATTTATCATTATGATTTACAGTTCAAGGATGAGATGCTGCCTACTCTTTGGCTGCACACAGCTGTTTAGTAACTTCAATAGCAGTGATGAGACCAGTGTGCAGTTGGTAAGTTGGACTAAAATGCTTAGTCAGTGATTGTCAACACAAAATCAACTAAAATGAAAATGCATTGACACATATCCATGCACAGAAAGAAACACCTATTAAATGGCATGGATTCAAATGTAAAAAAAACCTGTATTGTTTAAACTAGGATATTGATGAAATATCAAATGCTTCAGTATAAGAAAAAATGAAGCAAGCATTGTCAGAGCCTTGTCTGCTCAGAGTCACTACTACCACTATATGACATGATGGTCTTTTATTCCCAAAAAGATCTGCACACTGAGACAAACGTACATAGACATCGAAGTTCACCCTGTATTTCTGAGAGTTGGATTAGGGCATGGTGGACTCTCACACTGTGCAGCTTGACAGAAAGCACACAGTTAAGCTTACACAGCGCTCGGCTATCATCAGGCTTGATGCCATGCCTTACACCAACAGCTTGTGCTGTGTTTCAGATGTAACACACAGTCTGGCACTACAGCCAGTCAAACCCTGTTAGTTCCTTTAGCCCCTGTCTACAAAGACTTGGCATTTTGTCATGTTGAATTTTGTTTACCTAACTGATACCTTTTACCTTTTACTTTTTTTAGCTATAGGTTGCTGCAATAGCTCATCTGGAGCTCCCCTCAGCAGTAGCAGAAACACACATTGTTAATGGTGTCTTTATGGCAGCACATAGTTATCATCATGGTCTATTTTTACTTTGGTGGGGGCCCAGCAAGATCAGCGGTACGGCATTTGAAGCTCACGCCATTGACTCACAAATAGCGCTACTTCACAGAGCCTACACAACTAGTTCACAAGCTGTTCTGTCACACATGTTGCCTTCCATCATGCTGCTTTGGAGGGACTGAAATAAAGTAACATGCTCCCTACCAAATCTATTTTTCATTAGCTTTTAACACTGTGTTGTGCAAGCTATATGACTGAGGCACTGCTGCCTTTAGAGTTTTGCCTCAACACATCAAAACGTACAACTCCTTGCAACTCCAAAAATTCTTTGGAGATCCGTCCTTGTATTTTATGCAAGAAATAGGAAACATTATGTAGACACATGCAAAAATACATGCTTAAGAGTCATAAGTGTGTGCATATTTTAGTTCACAGCTTCAACAGAAGTAGAAAAAATAAGCATTACATGTTTTGATAAGATGTAAACATGCAAATAACAGGAAATAACAGCTCTTTACACCCTTGTCCTTGTTCCTTTGACTGTACTGAATCTTTTTCAATTTCCCCACTGGAGTATGTGTGTGCATCTCTCTCTCTCTCTCCTCTCTCTCTCTCTCTCTCTCTCTC
>JANJYP010026097.1:0-11923 GCA_024605115.1 Rastrelliger brachysoma | reverse complement strand
TTTAGTGAGGAAAAACCAGAGGTAGGATTAAAAACGTGAAAAATCCCAATAAAATCCCAAAATAAAATAAAATATTGATAAAAAAATATGTTAAATATATAATAAGGAAATAATAAAATGATGTGAGTATAATCAAAAATGTTGAGAGGGGTATTAAATGGAAAATCTGATAATATGATCACTAAGAGTAATTAAGTAAAATCAGACATAAAAGGTTTGTTATGAAGAGGAAAATAATATGGAAATAGTAGTAAAGTAAAGTAAATAAAATAACCTAAAATAGATGATAAAATATAATTTAAAAAATATACGAGCCTTATAAGCCTTACTGTATGAGATCTGCTGGGGTTTTATGCTTTGTTATGCCATGCCTTGTTCTTCATTCTTCTATGTTATTGTCTACTTGCTGCTGTGATAATAAAAATTTCCTTATTGTGGGACTAATAAAGGAATCAAGGTTTTTATTCATATGTAAAGCCTTGTTATTGTTACTGGCTCCCTATATTTATTTATTTTATGTTAACCCAAAAGAAATCAATACTGCTCACAGAATTGGTTATTGATCTGTATTTGTCAGAAGTGAAATGAGAAAAATAACTTTCTCTTACAATACACCGTACGCATGGAACAATCTGCAAAAGGTCTTAAAATTATTTTTACTCAATGGTCTTTCGAGGTAAAATAAAGATTAATTATAACAATATCTTTCCTTACATTTCCAAAGTAACCTTCCCACCCTGCTTGTTAAACCAACTAATGCTAAGCTGAAAGNTTATTTTTACTCAATGGTCTTTCGAGGTAAAATAAAGATTAATTATAACAATATATTTCCTTACATTTCCAAAGTAACCTTCCCACCCTGCTTGTTAAACCAACTAATGCTAAGCTGAAAGAAAAAAACTGAAAAACTAAATAAAAAATAACAATAAATATTCAAAAGTATAACAGCCCTGGTGCACAGAGCTGCTTTGTTTTCACAAATTATAACATTAAGACAACATAATGACGGCCTTTCATCGGTTGTTCCGGTGCATATAAGAGGTGCACCTCTAACGCCTACGTAATTGTCACAGTCCCCCTCCTATATCCTCCTCTGATTGGCTGGTGCAGGTGGCTCGTGACGTCAAATTAGTAAATCGTATGCCCCGTATGTAGCTGCAGCTCTGTCCGGTAACGAGAGGAAACATGTCGGTAAGCGGTGAGCCCAGCGGAGGAGCCGCCTTCATGAAACCCACAGCTGGCACATAGGCAGTTCACGGCGTCAAGACGGTGGTGATTTAGTCGAGATTAGTGCAGCGTCTGGAGCCACGGTACTATTTCACGGAAGTGGGCCGGTCGGGGTTGAATGGACGGGTAGAGACAATTCCACCGGGGGCTTGAAGAAAAAGTAGCCGAGCAGGTAGGCGTCCGGTTTGGGGAAAGAGTGGAGAGAGACACGGGAGCTTAATTCAAGACGAGGCTGCTCCTTGCTGGGGGATGTTATCCGTACTGTCTTATGGCAGACTGGTAGCCAGGGCTGTCCTGGGCGGACTCTCTCAGACGGACGGTCGGGACTACAGCCTGGTCTCCGCCAGCTATGGCTTCGGGAAAGATTTTCGCAAGGGGATCCTAAAGAAAGGGATGTGCTATGGGGACGATGCCTGCTTCATAGCGCGGCACAGGAGCGCGGATGTTCTGGGTAAGTTTTCTGTGGTGTATAAAAACGGTGTGGCTGTGCTCCGGCTGACCTTCAGTGATCTGTCCTACACGTGCAGATGAAAACACAGCAGCACCCACCCCCTTCACCCCAACTTCACCCCTTTGTGCAGTCTTTATATCCGCTGTCTTTATCTAACTTGAAGCCGGGTACATGCTTGCAGCGGACCCATCGAAGCTGCAGTCCCGTTATTTTGTACATTAAGTGCATTATGTGGTGTCAGCGGGTGGTTTTGAGGTGAAACACGAAGTGACCTTTCACCTACATGAGCTCCAGCTGGCCACTACGCAGCGGTGCCGCAAGATACCAAACGCATCAAAATAGGAGACGTAGATGAGCTTAAATAAAGGTGGAAAGTGTTGTAAACACTCATATTACAGCGTCTGAAAGTGAACACGACAATGTCTTCAGAGGTCATTATGGTTGTACAAGGAGGCAGCCATATTGCTATTAGCTTAGCTGAACACAGTTGCTTTGTCCTCGCCGCCCAGCTGACAGGAGGGTAAACACAGGCAGAGGGTGCTCACCACGTGGCGGGGCCGACACACTCGCATTGTGGGTTTTTATGGCTTTTTATAAGCACTGTGCAGTCTTCAGTGTTGAGGGATATGATTTGAAGTAGAAACCGACTGCTCTGAGTATTACCCCCCCCCCAGTCCCAGTCCTCCCCTCTCCCCCACGGCTCCACATGTTACACATGGCAAGCGGAAGTCTGTAGTAAAGTCCTCTGGTCGTGCTAAAACAGCCTCATGGAAACTGAAGATGTTTTGGAGTAGAAGGATGCTAAGACAAACTTCGGGTAATTCCCGGGATGAGTTTTGTGTCACTAGTTCCTTGTTTGTGGCAAAACTGAAACTAACTTGAGACTGAACCTGTTTAACTCACAGACATGGAAACATTTTTAATTTGAATATTTTCACTTTCATATAGTGTATTTACATACAGTGTTTTGTTTTTTCTGATTTTAAAAGCTCATTGACATTGTACATAATCAAAAATGCCACTTTTTAACATAATACCTGATAAGTGTGCTTTGATGAGGACTGTTATAGCATGGCATTACCACCATTCCTCTGAAATCTAGTCCAAAAGCCTTTGTCTTTGTTTTGCTAGGGTTAGGGTTAGGCTTCTCTGTGACTTTTGAGCTCCACACTACAGATATCCAGTTAAATGGTTGAATGGCTGAATGTTTCTTTGTCAGCATAAACTTTTATTTGGTGGTCAGACAATATGAAAAACTACAACTAAACTTGAATTTGTATTTCCATTTTTGTCTTCCAGGTGTAGCAGATGGTGTAGGTGGCTGGCGTGACTATGGAGTCGACCCATCCCAGTTCTCCGCCACCTTAATGAGAACATGTGAGCGACTGGTAAAGGAGGGACGCTTCACTCCCAGTAATCCAGTGGGCATCCTGACCAGTGGCTACTATGAGCTCTTACAGAACAAAGTTCCCCTGCTAGGTGAGTACATGCGGACTCAAACCCCTCATAGAGACAATGTATTACAGTATACACAGTCACTGGTGGAATGAGTCATGCCTCCTGTGTGAACAGCTATAATTGTAGAAATAACTAACATAACTGCAGGATGAGTCAGACTGTGAGAATTGACCTTGCTTAGGGAGATGCAGAATATATAATACTAAGAACTACTTGCATGAAAGTGCATAAATGGATGTAAACAATATGTTAATAACTATAATCACTGAGTGATGTAACACCAGTGAGCTAACTAAATCCGACTTGTTCAGGCTGTATTTTGTGACACACACCACAAGCAAGTTGAGGTTCAGTGACCTCACATTTTCCTTTTAATACACAGTGGATGTTTTGCTTCATACTAGGGCTCCAAAAGGTCAAGAATCCATCTGTAACTGACACTGCAGGATGGTTGAAGCAATTTTTAAAAGCAAGGACGTGTCCAGCATGTGACCAAGGTCACATTTCTTCTCATACTCTGTGTCCCTCACCAACAGCCAGAGCAGACACTTAATTTTTAACCCCCCACCCACACCCCGTGTCACAACATTTGTCAAATGGTCTATTTTTATGTTTGAAAGTTGTGACAAGGTATGTGCGTGACCTTCCCTACTCAAGGTTATTGGGACTGGCTCCCAAAGCTGTAGTCACTGGGGATCTAGGACATGACCCTTGGGATCGAGGACATGTGGTGTTTTTCCTCCATTGGTGCAAGATTTACGTAAAAACGTCTGTTTCAATCAAGTGTAGTATCAAATTCCAGAAGGAAGATGTACAAAAAGGTGGAGGTGTACTGGTTTAGAGGATTCTGCCTCAAAAAGAGTGAGGTGAAACAGGGTACCAAAAAATAGTCTCTATATAGAGAGACTGAAGCCAGTAATATCAAATGATTTGTTATAAAACATGCACATTTTCTGGTTTCTTTAGTCTTTGCTGATTAGTAAACTAAATGTGTTTGGGTTATGGAAAAGAAGAAACAGTAATCAACACTTTTCACCAAACAACTAGTTGATTACTGTGCTGAAGAAATCAGCATTAATCAGTAAGAAAATAGGATTGCATTTTCACTTTGGTTGTATTTTTCTTGCTGTGTTTACAGGAAGCAGCACAGCCTGTATTGTGGTTCTGGATCGACGGAGTCACCGGCTACACACATGTAACCTTGGTGACTCGGGCTTCCTCGTGGTTCGGGGAGGAGAGGTGGTTCATCGCTCAGATGAGCAACAGCACTACTTCAACACACCCTTCCAGCTGTCCATTGCTCCACCAGGAGCTGAAGGGGTGGTGCTCAGTGACAGGTCAGTGCTCCTTCTTCTCATATTCTTAATTCCTTAAAATTGATAAATGCTAAGTAATTAAATCTAGCTCATTGGATGTGTTAAAACTTGCCTCCTCTTCTCATATGGACAGCTAATGTGGTCATAGTTGGAACTTTGGGGAAATGTTTGCAGATAAAACAAAACCTTCTTTGATTACACACTAAAGTGTGTGCAATGTGTGCACAGGTCTGGTGGCCAATTTGTGCTATGCTCTCACCTGCATGGAAAATCCTCACCTGCAGTGCTTTGTTTTGTTTATATTTCTGTGAATTTAAAGGTGGATATGTCATCTTTTGTTATCATTACAATCTAATAAAACCCTCCATTCATCAGCATGTCAACATATGAACATCCAGAGAGCATCCAGGTTTACAGCATCACTTCAATGTATGGTTTTCACATGAACTTCGTAATGCTCCGTAACTTGTTTTACCACAAAGTATTTATGTAGAAAAGTTACAGATTTCCCTTGTTTTGTTTTCACGGTGCGCAGACAGCTGCAGAAACTGAACATGGACTTCATAGTATCACAAGAAGTTGCCTCACACCCAATTAAAAGTAACATGGTAATCATAGAATTACATGAGTTGGTTATGATTTTTTTTCCCTGCAGATCACTTAAACTCTGGCTCTATAAAACAAAGGCTAGGCTGTTTTGGAACTTGAACTGGTTTGAATTGGCACAGGTTTACGAGGCAGGTGTTCCCCAGTTAATATTTCAAGCACATGCCACACAATGCACAAGTATGCACACAGGCTTTCAAGAATATTCAGATAAGTGCTACAATTTGACTGGGACAATGGCAGCTTTATTAACAAAGGCTAAACATTTTCTAATCCATTAATGAGGCCCTATTCTTTAATGCTTTTTATTTCCCATATAAAACTTGTTGACCAGCCAAATATTTCCCTAAAGGTGCCTTTCATAATTCTGGTGTATTACTTAAGAATACAAACTCTCTAGATGAAGGAGCAGCATAAGGTTATCGGCTGCCAGAAAATAAACTCGGTCTCGGGCATGGCACCAGCAACCTTTATGTGTCTGGCAAGGACAGGCTGCGTTCAGGTCAGCTGTCAGATTAAATGCCCACAGATTTGGTTGGGTGACTTCTGACCTGCTTTACTTCTTACTGGAAACTGTTGACAGCAGCCCAGATGCAGCATGCTCCTGTTTCACGTGTAACTGATCTCACCATGTCCCCCTTTTTTTTTTTTTCCCCCCTCCAGTCCTGATGCAGCTGACAGCTCCTCCTTTGACGTGCAGCTTGGTGACATCATCCTAACTGCAACCGACGGCCTCTTTGACAACATGCCGGACTACATGATTCTTCAGGAGCTCAAAAAACTCAAGGTGCTACTTTTTACATCAGCTTACTAAATATATCCTCACACGTGTCTATACGTTATAAATATATTTAGATACATGTTTTTTTTTTTAACATTGTAATTTCAGACAACAAACTATGACAGCATCCTGCAGACCGCACAGAGTATTGCAAAGCAAGCTCACGACCTTGCCTATGATCCCAACTATATGTCCCCTTTTGCACAGTTTGCCTGTGACAATGGCCTGAATGTAAGAGGTGAGTAGATTCTTCAGATTTTTCCCTTTCAACACACATTGCTTAATATAATACATGTAATTTAGATAATATTAAATGTCAAGTGAAGTATACGTTTAAGAGGATGCATGTTTGGCTGTTTGTCCAAAGCAAAATAAAACAGGAACTTCCTTTGCGTTAGTGAGCTCAAAATAGCTCACCTAGACCTACTTTACATGAACTACCAATGAGGTTTTGGCACGCTTCCTCACGCTCTTTTTCTGTCTTGTTCTGCAGGAGGAAAGCCAGACGATATCACGGTGCTGCTGTCCATTGTGGCTGAATATACAGACTAAAAAAAGCATGAGTGTGTGTGTGTATGTGTGTGTGTGCGCANGGTGCTGCTGTCCATTGTGGCTGAATATACAGACTAAAAAAAACATGTGTGAGCATGAGTGTGTGTGTGTGTATGTGTGTGCGCACGCTTCTCTGGGGTTGATTCTTCCTTCCCATCTGCCCGAGTCTTCCACCTGCAGTCCTCCTAAAATGCACTGCGTCCTGTGGGCCAACGGAGAGAGAGAGAGGCCCACCAACATGACACACACTCCTCACCGCACGGGGGCGGGCGGTGGGGGGCAGCAGACATCCACCCGTGTACATTTTGTTTTCTCCCTCTTGTTTTTGTTTTGGTGCTTGAATGGTTGAGGGGAAGCAGGCAGCTAGGACATTTTTCATGTTGATCATGACGCAGGAGGAGATCAGTATATCGGGCTGGCGGGAATGCCTTTCAGTCTCCCATGTATCATTGCATGGCATCAACACTTTTTAGGTACTAAGAGACAGTTGGTTTGACTGAACAGTTACAGGAATGAGACTGAGAAGGCCTTAAGATCCAGGTGCCCTCGTGTATAGAAAGGTAGTTTTGTAAAGAGGAGTAAGCCATGGTTTGGGAGTCCCTTGAGTGTAGCGATAGTCTACTATTGAACCCAGCTGTCTCTGGTGTTCCACTTGTTAATCTGTTCCATGTTGTTTAAATGTTTTAAATAAAGCATATAGATGGGCTGAGGAAGCTGAGTTCAGGAATAGATGGAGTGTTATTGGAGGGAAGAAAAAAAAAAGCAAGAGCTGGGTTTGGGAATGTGAACCATGGAAGAGCTAACTGCTAATTTGCTTAGCGAGCAGAAACACTTATTAGAGCCAGCATGTGAAGGTTAATCAGGTTTCGCCTCTTGGCTGAGGGATCTGTCTGTGCGCACATCCGGATAAGTTGTAAATATATTTGTTTCTAGGTCTACGTACTGGCCTTTTCTGTTGTCTTTGCTTTGGTTGTTGAAAAGCAAAGAGCTTACTATGGCGGAAGCTGTTCAAAAATATATTTTATTGTATAGATGTCAATCTTGAAGTGAGCTTTATCAATCCCACACTTCCACTCGCTGAAACGAACAACACGTGTGCTGAGAAAGAGAGCTGGAGCAGTTGTGTGGTAGGAAAGTTTTTTTTATTTTAAAAAGTGTGTGTGCGTGAGTCGTATACATGTGAGAAGTTGTAATTTGGACATGTGCTGTATTTAAATAGTTAAATGTTAATGTTAATATTTGTTATCTCACAAAGCTAAAGCTAGCATCTGGTAATGCTTACAATTGCAAAGATAGGTCAGGTGTGAATTTAAAGGAAGAGATGTATTTTTTTAACGTTACTTGGTTTTAAAGGTGAAGTTTGGATAGTGTGGGTAGTATGGATGACAAAAAGATCCAGCTATCTTAACAAGAATCATGTGGGTGTGTGTGTGTGAAATCCGTTTTTATTTCTGTATCTCAGTTCCTTATTTCCCCTATACATTTGTTTGCTGCTTCTCTTTTGTAATGAGTGTGTGTGTGTGCGTGCGTGTGTGCATATGACTTGACATGGTTTATACGAACATGGGCGTCATGATTGTAAAAGGGTGCATGTTAATGTGTGTGCTGGATTTAATTAAAGACCTTGGTAATACTGCCCTGTTCATATTGGTGTCTAACACCTCGCTCTAGTGGTTCGAACAGTGTCTTCACAATTTATAAGCAGGTGCGCCAAAGACACATTTTCTTTTCTGTATGTCATTACACTTTGTTGTCACAAACATCATGCAGCAATACTGTAAATTCCTTGTGCTCAGAATCTTTATGTGATGGCAAGTAGTGTGGATGGAAATGTTCAGAAAGACATTAAAATGTCATGTCTTTGCTTATAGTTGTTTGATCAGAGCAAAGGTTATGTTATGTGTGTTGGTTATCTGTAGCATAAGTATGACAGGTTTATGAAACCAAAGAAGGAAAGCCATATATAAATACATGATTAGGGCACTGCTCTGTAAGCCCTGATGTAAAGTTAACAATGTGTTGGTGGAGACCAATATTGTCACTGTGTTACTCATCTAACAGTCATGGTAGAAAGTGCACACCTGCTGCCATAGTTGAATCCACTGGCCCTGCATGTTTCTTTCATTTGAAAGCAGGATGCTTCAAACAGTTCATATGTGATGGCAGGAGTACAACACTTGAAAGAGTTTGTCTTCTGCAATGACCACATTTTACATAAATCCAAAATTTGACCACACAGTGGAGACCATAATTTGGATATTCGCTGCCCGACCATCTGTACTGTCATTTTATGCATGATTTCTGTCTTATCAGTAGTCTGTTTCTGTATTTTTGAATGGTTTGTGTATAACGGCTCTGACTTACTTAAAGATACCCTATATTTGACAGAAAGATGTTTACCCATATGCAGAAAGAGAGGGTGATGGTGCTGTGAACTTAGTGTGAGGGTGAGCACAGTTTCAGCCTTAACAAATAGATAGACCTGTAATCAAGAGGCCTTTCCTGTCATTGCAAGCTTGTCTCGTCTTGGCCATGTCGCCCGGTGTTTGATGTAAACAAAGTCTGCCCCCATCTTTTTTTTTCCTGTAAAGCAGTTCTCAAAGGTGCTTCTGCAGTCTGTACGGTATGATTGTCTTATTTCCAGCAAGCGATGTTTGTGCGTGTGAAAGATACACCTAAGTCTACAGTGTAACAATGCAGGTCTAATTTATGTAAATATATTTTAAAAAATGTACAATATTTAAATAAAGAATCTAGTATTTATACAAAATCAGTTTGAGTGTTTCCATGATGCCATGTTGTGTGAAAAGTTTCATTTGCTGAAACACATCTAGAAATGCAATGATTAACTCTTTGATAATTGTGCAAGGAAAAAAATGCTCGTTTCAGCTTCTAAAATGTGAATTTTCTGTTTTCTTTCATCTAATATGATTGTACACTAGAGAAAAGATATTCTCAATAACCCCAGAATTTGGCCTCTGACAAGTTCCTGAACAATTTCATATTGTAAAAAAAACCATGAGGCCAATAAGCCAGCAGATTCTGACATTCTACTCCTTAAATGAGTAACATCAGTGCAAAGACAGTGAAAAGAAAAGGTGATTTCCACTCCTCCTTTGACATGTTATGTAAGAACAGGTTTTCCTTTGTTTTAGTTTGAATCACTTTTCTACATGCAGGTATGTATGTGAGACCTAGTTCCTATGGGACATTTTTTTTGGAAATAACTTTGGGAAAAATTAGAACACCAAAAGTTATAGCAGACTATTCCAGATCAAGGAGCTCGTTTTGATGTATGATTTGTCTGCGTTTTCTCGGAGTTGCTACTGAAAATCTGGCGGAAAATGAATTAAGAAAAATGCACAGGCCCTACCTTCTATAGCATTCGCTGTGCTAGAGGGCACATTGCGGTGTCGCATTTAATAAACTTAAAGGATGTGAGTATTTTTTTTCCACCACAGACCACTACAGTATCCCACTAAAGTAAAAGTAGGGGTAAATGTGGTACACAAGTCAAAATTTCAAAATGTGCACAACATTACCCTAATCCACATGTTTGAAAGTACATCTGAAGCATATTTGCCTCCCTTATTCTTCATATTTTATGTATAGTAAATAAATAAAATAACTGAGTGAAAGTGACCTTTTTATACAGACAAATTATTTTCTATAGATGAATTCCTGCAGCAAGGGATATTTACTACTTTGAAATTAAAATGTAAAGTTAAGCAAATTACAAAATGCTTACAAAAAATTGCATTTTATGCTCTGGGTTTTAGCAGTAGATGGCAGTGGAGGCACACAGGATGGCAATGATGTTTTGTTTACTAATCTGCTTCCTTGTAGCCACCAGCTAACCTTCATTCCTGCTGACAGCAGTGATTCTGTGTCAGCTGACAGCTGTGTGATGCTAGATAGCATGCTAGCCTGTAAGTTACAAAGCAGACACTGAACGCCTTTAATGAGCTGCATTTGACTGTTTTAATAGTTTACTTGGTTGATGTATTTTGGTGTGAGCCGAATATTAATTATGTGACCGAGGAGAGAATGGTCTTTTGGGGGGTTTTTTTGCCATGAAACAAATAAGGCAAATCGTCCTAGCAGCTGTAGCTAACAGGTGTTTCAGTCTAAAGAGCGACCGTGTTAACTGGTGACTTTCAGACACTCAGCGTCGTAGGGCCTTTTAGTGACGCAGTGACAGCAGTTGGTGTCCGCCTGAAACGCCTTATCAATTTTATTGTAATTAATATTCCTCTTTGTCTATTAAAGCGCTGAATTGTCATCAATAAGAGGCATTCACTTCTAACATTTCTTATAATGTGGGAAACATTGCATGCGAGTTAACAGTTGCCTGACATTATGTATAAACTCTTTTACACGGCCATTTCTCAATGCTTTGACTTGTGATCCATTAGTGTTGTATACTGAAAGGAAATTCCTAAGATATTAAAAACGATCGATAGCATTTTGTAAGGCATGATTTAAAAGAGGACCAAATATACTGTGTTGAAGGTGGTTGCGGGTTCAGTTTGAGTGGGTTTTTAAGGCGTTTAGGAGGACACCTACGTGGTTAGTTACGGTCGTCACGAGCAACCACGGACGCAGTCCTCAGCTAACACGGTCGCCAGTTTGACCGAAACACCGACGGGCGTCTATATGGAGAGTTTAGCTGAGCTCTCGAGATTGGTCGTCGGAGTAAGTTATGTCAATAGATTGTGATTAAATGGCAAAAACTGAGGAGGGCAATGGAGTCGATTTGCGGGGCAGCTTGGAGAAGCTGACAGACAATGTGACGGGCCTGGAGGTAAATGGCGGTGTTAACGCCGCGGACACACCGGTGGACAGGTACGGATTCACCGGTGGAGCGCAGCAGGTCTCCGGAGACTCGTAAGTGGAGTTTCATAATGTTCAGTTCTGTAAAAATATTTCCTCTATTTGTTAGTGGCTTGGCTGAAGACATGTAAAGGTGAGCAGAGCGAAACGCCTCTGCATACACTGGTGTGACTGCTGTGGTCATCAGATAGTATTAGTTGGAAGACACTGCCATTTCATTCATAAGCAGAGACCGTGATCCCCTTAACTGCATGAAATCAGCATAGTTGAATAATTATTCACGTCTTAAAACATCAGTCAAGTATCCATGTGAACGCTGAAAGAGGTTTTCCTTGCTGTAATCATCCCTGCTGTTGCTCATGCTTATTAAAAGATCCCTTTCAGATGTGCTTTCAGTGTATGTGATGGGGCNACGCTGAAAGAGGTTTTCCTTGCTGTAATCATCCCTGCTGTTGCTCATGCTCATTAAAAGATCCCTTTCAGATGTGCTTTCAGTGTATGTGATGGGGTCATACAGTCATTTAGTGAATTTAAAAGTAATTCTAAAACATGTGAGGCTCCAGCAGTGTGTGTGTCTCATCAGTTGAATATCTGTCTTTATTAAATTTGTGTTTCGCTGTTGAGTTGTGGTGAAAAAAACAAAACTTTGGCACAAAAAAGACTGTAATGTTGAAAGATAACTACCGGTTCTGACTCATT
>JANJYP010026079.1:0-18246 GCA_024605115.1 Rastrelliger brachysoma | reverse complement strand
TATCTGTTGTTGCTATTTTATGTGTGCATTTTCTTTTTTTTTAACTGTAAACTCGTCGTCATTGCAAATGTGGGAAACCTCAATGTCCTTCGAGTATAAATAAAGGTTTGAATGGATTGTTTTGCAACAGAGAGATATCGCTACTGCTTTAGAGAAAAAACATGGCTGTATGTGGGAGCTGAAGTCAAATACTAGGCCAGTTAACTGATAAAAAGTGGATCTGAGTTATGGTTAGGGTTACTGCCTCCTGATGGTCAACGTTTGGAACTGCAATATATATATTTAGACTAGAATAAATGCGGTATGGCAGCATCACCACTTCTGGTGAATACTTCATATCATCATCATCATCATCATCATCATCATCATCATCATCATCATCTTTATTTAGGGTCCAAAAAAGAAGACAAAACAACACACATGGCCAATGTAAAAACAAACAAGCAGCCACTCACACTTACATTACCTACAGTACACTAAAAGACATTCATATCAGTAACTCCACATAGGTGACTGGTAGTTCATTTACCATTTTAGAAATTACGATAATCTGCCAGTTCCTTCAGTGGTGGAAGAAATATTCAATATTCTGACTGACCCCTCATAAACCTGAGAGGTCGTGAGGTGAGAAAAGAGTTCTGATACACAAATTGATTTTCTGTTTTTGGCATCTTTGATATTTGCTGAGAAATTGAAGGATTTTTTTCAAGTCTGCCCATATAAAAAGTGAAAGAGGCCCCCATGATGGCAAGTATGAACAGGCAAGAAAATGTGCTTCAGTGTTCCTTAGGCACCTGACTGTTCCTCTGAGACTTTAAAAAAGTGAAGCTAATCATTAATGACCAGCTGGGCGCTTTATATTGACTCAAGATTTTTTGTGGTGATAAGTGGCCAAAACGTGTGGGATATTCAGTGTTTTGAGGGGGGGAACTAACATGTTGTGCCCAACGTTGTAACATCCAAACCTGCCCCCCGATGAGGCGGTGGTGTCTGTGGCAGCCCTCTGACGGACCTCTGACACACTGAATGACTACACTGAGTGCTGGAATAAATGGCGACTGATGATTAACCAATAACCTGTTGTATAAACGCCAAACACTCTGAATTACCAACACGAGTTTAATCAGCCGGAGCGATTTGCTGCCAGTGTAGTACCAAAGACTGCTAGCACCTCGTGAAGTTAGCCAGCAGGTTAAGGTTAGCCGTTTAGCTAATGTTAGCTGGCAGTTTTATTTTTAGCGGACGTCGCTAGGAAAGCCGCCTGGCTATTATTATTTACAACCTAATCCGAGAGGCTTTTGTACATCCTATGATCTCGCAGCGTTAGCAGTCTGCACCAAAATGTCCACCACTTCGTTGGATAAAGAATTACAGGAGCGACTGAGAGAGGCGTCTGCCATCGGGGACATTGACGAAGTGCGGACATTGGTGCAGAGCGGAGTAAATGTCAATTCACAAAACGAAATAAACGGATGGTAAGTATATAGACGTGTAATTATTCTTTTCAGTGATGTGTTAATTTGCTGTACAGTTGCACTAAAAATGATAGCGCAGTGCAGCCAAATGCGATGTTACAGGGATTATCCTATTAGCCAGAGCTGCCACTCTTTTTTTTATCTTGCTTATCCAAGCTGCAAACAAATCCCTTGTTAGCTAATGATGTGAAATACAATGAGGAGTATACATGAGTAACAGCAGACGGACCTGTGGCTGTGGGAAAAAGTAAATGTGAGGTTTGTAAATGTTGGCACATGGCTGTTCCAGTCCTGACACTGACTTGACAAGCCTGCACTCACTGGCATAGATAGTTGATAGTAAAATGCAAAACATATAGTTTTGTTAAACAAGTCAAAGGACGGGTTTGCAAGTCTTTGTGAAAACAGTAGTTGCAGAAACAGGTTTTTCTTACTGTATTTATTCTTCCTGCTCATACTGTCCACTAAAAGATCCTTTCATAAATTACTGACAACAGGAGTCATGGGGGACAAAATCCACAAGCGTCTTTCTGTGCAAAAATATATTAAAAGTTAACCTGAAGTTAATATGCACCGTCTAAATAAGTATATTCAAGTAGGTATCTTTAAACGTTAATGTCTCTGTTTTTTATTTTACTTCCCACAACTCAACAGAGAAATACTGTCCATGGTAATTTAATGCTAAAAAGCCAGACTGCTGAAGCCTCATGAAAGCTTTTAAATATAGCTTGTTTGCACAAAATGACTGTGGACACACTGTCGATTTTGGCCCCCATCAGTTACATTGAAGTTACATTTGAAGACCTTTTAATAGCCACCGTGAACAGGAGAAATGATTACAGCAAAAACAAACTTGAAGCGTTCATTTGGGCACCTGAATGTTGTTTTAAGACAGACATGAACAGTTGTGAACCTGTCCTTTAACGTTATTTTTAAATGAAAGCATTACGTCTAACCGTTGTTACTGTGCTGTGCCTATCCAACCTCCTAGATGAATATGCAACTTGTGTGATGACAGGTGGAAGTTTACATATGTATGTTGTGCAGTGTATCATTTTTACCAATTTTTGTTGCTTTTTTTGACTCATTCAAATACATTCTCTATAACTTCACCAGGACGTGCTTGCACTGGGCGTGCAAGAGGAACCATAAGCACATAGTGTCCTACTTACTTAGTTGTGGAGCAGACAAAGAAATCCTGACGGCTAAGGATGAGATGGCCTCACAACTCACATCCAAACCGGAGATCAAACGACTGTTAGGAGGTAAACTGCACGTTTTTACTGCTCTCTCCCCCTATTCCTGTCATACTAATTAATTTGATGTGATATTTCATGTATAGTGTGCATGAGGTAGATTGGCATGTAATGTGCAGGTTGTCATTTTGAGTTTTAAAGTTTGTGGGTTTCATGTTGACAAAAGCTGTCAGGAATATTGTTTTGCACTTTTTATTCTTTAAGAGAAGTAACAGTTTTCTTTTGCATATTCTATTTCCACAGTTGAAGTGGAGGAAGTGCCTGAAGTCAAGCCTGAGTTGCCAATCATTCCTAACTACTTGTCTAACCCGCCCTTCATTTACTCTAATGTGGATAACACTTCAGAGCTCATCCTAGCCCTGCAGCATACACAGAACGGTTCTGGAGAGCATGCAGAAGACACATATGACGAGCCACTCTCCCTTCCTCCAACCCATGAGCCTCAGAAATCACAGAGCCTGGTCTCTGACATCCCCACTCCTACCCCAAATCCTATCACTCACAGCCAAATCCAGGTTGGGGAGTTCATTCCTGTGACTGAACAAAATGGTGTGTCACCTAGCCCTGCCTCATCCCACAATCACACTGCTGTTAACTGCACAGTGCCCATGGACGTTTCAGTTGAGCCTCACCTCGTCAATCATGCAGACTACCCACACGCAGTAGCACACAATGGTACCAGGTGCTCGCCTCCATTGGCCAAACCCAGCACAAGTTTAGCCAGCTGTAGTGGGAATCAGGTCCAGGCCCCCGTAGCCAGCACTAACCCGACTATGAGCATACAGCAGTCTATCCCACAGCAGCTTGGCAACGGACAGTCCAGTGGGCCTTCACCAGCTTTCCAACCTTTCTTCTTCACTAGCACCTTCCCTGTCAACGTTCAAGGTGAGAGAGAATTGGTGTGTTTTATTATGTCTAACCCTCCATTCACACATAACTCACACATGAGTTTTCCAAAGTTGCCTAACAGGAGGTGGGATAATTGCATCCAATTTTACAGAATAATAATAATAATAATAATAATAATAATAATAATAATAATAATAATACATTTATTTTATAGAGCGCCTTTCTTAAAAAAACTCAAGGTCGCTTTCCAAACACAGAAAACACAGAACAAAAAATACAGAATGGATCTTCAAATGTCCTTTTAAATTGCAGAAGAATTTTTAGGAAAGTATGTCAATTTCTTGCCAAGAGTTTGATGAGGAGGTCAATACCTCTCTCCTTTGTTTAAGTATAAAGCTAGAGATAGGAGATTATTTGCTTAACTAGCATAACCTCCAGAAGCATAGGAAAATGTAGACAACGCTTGCCTATGACCACCTTTCTTTTTTGCTAAGTAAAACATTGAATCATTTTTGTTTTATTTGTACTCAAAAAGAATATCTTAGTGTGGAGTGAATTGCTTGCTTGAGTCTATACCTTTAAATAGTGGGCAAAGCTGCTGTCATACTCTGCAATTTAGACTTTCTTGTGTCATGTGCTGACATGTTTTCAACTAAGCGACCATTAAGAGTATGCAGACATGATGACATTCTTGTGTGCTTATCAAACCAGAAGGAGATATTAAGTCTCAGTGTGATGACTAAATTGCCACTGGCTTACTAGCAGAGACACCAACATGTCCATCACACAAGAAACTAAATTCGTACAAGTTTAAGAGACATTGTCTCCCAAAGTATATATTTGGTGTGTGCAAGAAGGAAGTGAAACACAATCAATGACAATGTCACTCTCATCGTACACATCGTTAATAAGCATGAAACGGGCATGATTAATTCAGTCACCCTCACAATGGGCTATTTGATCGTCTTTCTTAAAAAGCACAATATTGTCGCTAATATACAGGTGTCACTTTGGTCATTCTCTCTAGAGTTGGTATTGAAAGTGCGTATCCAGAACCCCAACGCTCGGGAAAATGACTTCATTGAGGTGGAGCTGGACCGTCGAGAACTCACCTACCGTTCCCTCCTGAGAGTGTGTTGCCGTGAGTTAGACATCAGCGCCGAACACGTGGAGAAGATCCGTAAGCTGCCAAACACATTGTTGAGAAAGGTACGGTATGAGAGAGAAAGCCCATAGAATAAGACAAAAAAACCTAAATGCTTTAAAGACAATTTCACTTAAAATACAGCACAGAAAAGATATGACTACTCTCCTGCGTATGTGGCTATGGCTTAACGATGACCGCATACTCAAGAAAGTCGAGATCAGCATGAATTTGAGAGTTTTAGCTTGATGTTAAAATGCTGCTTATTCCATGTATGTGTTTTTTTTTCTGTAGTTGCTCTTCTCTACAGTCTAACAGTCTCTGACTCATGCATGCACAATGAAAAGTGACACTGTCCTAGCTCTCTAATTAGGTTGTTTGTGACTCACTTTACTTTCCCACTGAAACCTCCCCAACTCCTTGTGTGTACAGTGTTTATGTCATTACTGACTGCCTCTGACAAGTAATGACAGTTTAGTTTGTAATTGAATAGGAAAAATTCAAGGAAATAAACTATTTGACTTATTTTTATTTGTTCAATTACGCTGCAAAATGTTAAGAAAAAAAGTTCATATTGCCCATTATTTGAAATACATCATGGTCTTCTAACATGTATACTTGAATAAAATGAAATGAATTTACAGTAGTTGAATTTGTCATCGATTTAATGATGATTCCCATTTTTTCTGTTCAGGACAAGGACGTGGCTCGGCTGCAGGACTTTCAGGAGCTAGAGGTCGTGTTGGAGAAAGCAGAGGGCCTGTCTCTTTTCTCTGGGACTGGCGGCCTAACAGACAGACCCTGCTACAACATGACGGCCTCCCGCCTCACCTACTAGAGCTGCCGCAGAGCCTGAGGTTTCCCTGCTTATGATGGGTCTCTGTAGCTACCCTCAAGCAACCATAAATAGTTGCCCGCCCAGG
The DNA here is from genome assembly GCA_024605115.1 of Rastrelliger brachysoma. Lineage (NCBI taxonomy): Eukaryota > Metazoa > Chordata > Actinopteri > Scombriformes > Scombridae > Rastrelliger > Rastrelliger brachysoma. The sequence goes on along the minus strand of JANJYP010026079.1, from coordinate 12,599 downwards.
TCCCCTTGTTACAGCTTTGTTCAGCTTTGGTGTTTCGCCAATTTCCTAACCGGGATTTGTTTTTTCAAGTTCTGTAGCTATTGTCCTCCTCCTGTCCTCTTCTGAGCCCTCCTGCTGCTTTAGTGTACCCGACCAGTTCTAAGCGATTACTGATGCATGGTGTCCTCGATTATGTGAGAACGTATTTGGGCCCCTCTCTCCTCTCTCTTCTCTCCATCTCTTTCTCTCCTCCCACCGCACTTTGTGCCAAGGCTCCAGTGGGACAACAGAGGGGGACATTAGCTTGTCTTCCTTTGTGAACTGGATGTGAATGGGTTTTTGCAATAGCCTTACATGGACACACCCCTATACTAGCTGTGGACTCTGATCTCAGACAGAAATTGCCTCATATGACCAAGAGCAGAGGACAACAGGAAGGATTTACATAACTCTTACTGATAAGTTCATCGTTAGTCTACAGATTAGGACAAGTTGCAGCACAGCGGACTTGCACACAGCAACTTATATTTTTAGCAAACTGACCAATAGAGTGTTATCCGATATTCTAGCTGGCATACACACTTTCATACATGCTGTATGTATAAACCTTAGTGTCTTTCCTGCAGAGGGCAGAACTGGAATGAAGTTAATCTCATTCCAGTTGAGATTTGGGTATTTTTGGACTAATAGTACTTTTCTTTGCCGACAACACACACAAACACGCTTTAATATACACACATATTTATATATATACACATGAGGATGGACACATTTGAGGAGGTCTAATGATTTACCTGCATATTTGAATTGCTCGGCTGTACACTGTGGGAAAGGAATAAATAATTTTGTTTTAATATTTCTGTCTTGTAAGACAAACATTTGATTTCTAAGACAATTGTGCAGCAACTTGAAGTAGGACTAATGACTTTATTGTTTATTTTCTATATAATGTGTGTTCAGTCAGCATAACTGTCATCTTTATATTTATTTATTTTTTTTTTTGAGTTTTATTGACTCTTACTAATGAAGCGAGACCATGCATTGTGCTTTAGAGTAGCAAGGCTTGAGTCCCGGTTAAAGGCTGTGTATGAGGATTTCATCTAATTTATCATTTACGTTGAGCCCTCAGTTTAATCTTTTTTAGTTGCTGTCTTTCTGTTTTAACTGTGATTAGAGGCTAAACCAAAAACTAATCTAGCCAGCAAAGATACTTACTGCAGAATAAACTACTTCGGAAAGGGATGCAGTTTTATTAGATGCCCCTCGACCCCCACCCTAAGTGAAGAAGAAAGAAAAATGGATTTGTTGATCTGTGTTTGTGACACTTTATTGAGTACTTCCTTGATCCTTTAATACTATTCCAAATAATCATTCCTGACATGATTATCTAACTACATGGTGATTTGATTTCTTTGCCATCACTTTGGTTGTCAATGCCTGTCTAGTGCTAATAGTTAGATTCGTTGTATTTGGTAGCTGATTCAGATGTTTTGCTGTCTAACTTAAAACTGCACTGACAAGATGACGCTATAAAAAAAGTATCACTCTTATATATTGAGAATTTATTTAAGATCAAGAGCCACATCCCCGTGTGGGATGATAATATTTACGCTGCTTTCATCAATACACTATGTTCCTTTTATTCCTTAATGCTGGGGCTCATTTAATTTAAGCAGTGCAGTAGGCAGTATCTACACATGCTACAATCAAAAGGTTTCTCACCCAGTGGTAACTGTTTACTGTTAAAATGTATACCTGAAGCTCTTACTGTATTTGTATGTTTTATGATATATTTTTATTAATTTGTATAGTTTTTTTTAACCAGCTAGGCCTGTTGTGTTTGTGTCAAAGAAAAGAAAAGAAAAGAAAAGAGTTCAACAATGGGATGCAAAGGCTCGATTGTTGAAGCTAAGTGCAATGTGGGATAAAGAATGTGCTGCGAGAAAGTTTGCCGTGAGAAAGAAGGACTACCGAGAGTGCTTATTTTATGTTCCCGACCATGTTAAATGCTTTATTAAGTGAAGTTGTGCCACATGTTTTAAGGCAGAAACGTGGTTTAGAGAGTGCAACAGTGTGATAGAAAACACCCCCTCTAGCTGTTTTCTGCTCTGGTTAAGTGAGAGCAGCGTCTTCAAAATGGGTTTATTACAGGGTCTTGTTTGATTCTGTGGAAAGGAGATGAATAACATTGTATTTGTGGGACTGCTTATTGTTCTAGAAAAATCCGAATACAGTTTGACTTAACCTATGCATTCAGAGTGATATTTTTATATACAGTACGTCCTGTGTACTTGTAGAAATAATCTTAGGTACTGTTACGGTTGTGGGTTTTTTTTGTTGTTGTTTTTTTTGCTCTGGAGACCTGTATCTGTTCTTTGATAAAGCATGGTGGATTACTTCATCTCTTCCGTTTTCTTCTCTCAAACTGGCTTTGTATCTTATAAGGCATTTATTTACATCTCATTAACTTTACTGTCACTAAAAGTAATTTGAAATGAATGCAGTTTAGGTCATTTGCATGTTTAGAGACATCTTGTATTTCAGTTGAAATCCACTAGAGGGAGCAAAAGTCACATAATCGTTGTACCTAAGTGCATGCCACTTAAAGTCATAGAAAGAGGGTGCTTTTTTTGCCGGGATTTACTCATAATAAGAGTCCCTCCAAACCTGTTGTTCAGACACTGGGCAGTTATGTCTTTATACTAAAATCCACCAGTGTTTGAATGCTTTGGTCTTTCCTGTGATCAAAGATGCACCTTCTGTATGCAAGCTCTTAACAGTAAGCTCAAGTTTCCATTAACATATGAGCTTGCCATTAAGAGCTTGAGCTCATTATTGGCCTAAACTGAAATATTTTAAGCACAGTGATTTTATGCACTAACTGACATCCAAAATCACCTACATGATCCGTTAATGAATCTATGCCTCATTTGTGTGTGACACAATACAATATGGTTAAAAATGTGTTTTTCTCAGCCATTGTTACATTGTCAGTTTCATTATTGAACACTACAAATAAATGCAGTGTTCAATAGGCAATTAACATTAACTTTTTTATTGGTTAAGGTACAACCTGCACATTGAATCTAATAAATCTTTAAATAACCATTTTTGCCTTGAGTTTTCTAACCCATCAGCCAAGCACTGTAGTGGGCTAAATTGACAATAGTGTATGTAATTTACATCACAGTTACAATATTTTGTTTTTTAAAAAAAACCTGTGAGAGTAAAATAGCCTGGTGGAAAATTCTCAGGTTACTTTTTGGTTTGCAAAAATTAAATATCCATAATATCCATGTCACATAACGCAGTAATTGCACTTACTATGCATTAATACTGCCAGATACATTAAATGGATTTAGACACATTTATGTTGTTTGACAGTATACGTATATTGTCGGTCCAACCCTCAAGAGCCATATGCTCTTGAGGGTGAGTAAAAATTAATGAAGAGTAAAAGTGGCTGTTTTCAATAAGTAGTGAACATTGGAAGCATCAGTTATTTGTTGAGGCATCTGTGATATTGCAGTATACTGCAATGTATACTTGCATACTTTGAATAAAACTAAATTTACTTCAATATTAATCTGCTGAAAAATAAGATTTGAAGCTGTTTGCTGCAAATTTTTTTCTAAGTTGGATGGTTTTTTCAACAATTAAACATACCCCTTTATTATACATAATATTAATATTAATAAAAATACTTTGTAAAGCAAATCTGGAAGCCTTCCATGTTCCAAAAGTCAGTATTGTTGCACTGTCCAGCTGTCCATTCACTTTTGACCTGCATACTGTTATGAACTTGATTAACAAGGCAAGTTTCAGGGTCCAAGACATTTTGTTATGTTCCCATTCTGATTTAAAGAACATAAACAACACCTAAGCTATGGTCACACTGACTCACAAGTGTATCTGTGAGCTCCTTAACCTCTTCAATGAAATGAATACAATAGTGTCCATGTGGAGAGCAGATGTTCTCACAAGGCAAACGAGAGAGCACAAATATTGCATAATCTGAGCACAATAGTGTTGAGAAAGTTAAATGTGTATGTGTGTTTGTCCAAATCCAAAGATATAGACAAAGGGATGTATTGCTACCAGGATATACATTTCAGTGGATGCCCATGAATCTGTGCATGCATGTCAGCATGTCTGTCCATTGGTATGCTGTGTGTGTCTAGACTAGGGCTGAGGAATCAGCTTAGGGCCCTGCTGTAGCTGGACGTGTCGCGCTCCTTTGTGCTGGAGTGAGACACTCATAATAAGCTTAGAATGAACAGTCATAACACCATTATTGTTTTAAACCAGCTCCACCAGCTTCCCAAGCCTCAATCAAGGCCAAGAGAAGCTGTGGACCTGTATGGTCAAGATCCCCTAAGAGCATATTAGAAATGGAGGCAGAAGGCGACATTACTCACAGGTACTGTACATGCTTTGGTAGATGAGCTTGGACTATGGCCCTTGGTACAATTTGTGCCCCTTTCTCACCAGCATAATGCACAAAGCCATTAAACAGAGCTCCTTATTTGCAACATAAATGCATGCATGACATTGTAAAGCCAGACAGATTAATGGTGAAACTGTTGATATCACATGTACAGTTGCTTGTATTTGATGTATTCCTATTTTTTGTGCAGTACAATTTATAATGTAATATACTTAATTACTTTCTGATGAAGAGTCAGATGAAAAAAATTAATACCACTCTCATATCTGTTCTTTAAACATAAGGCTACAGCTTGCAGGTGGTTAGCTTCCCTGACCAAAGGTAGGTAGACTAGAGACAAAGGAAAACAGCTAGTCTTGGTCTACCTGTAAGTAACAAAATCTGCTCATTAGCATGTATAAAGCTCAGTAATTAACATGTTATACACTATATTATTTTCTATATCTCAAGGTTTCTGCTGGTTGCCTGATGACTGTACGCACATTGTATACGTTTTGCAGCAATGACTCAATTTTCTGATCAATGTTTAGTAAAAGAAAAGGAAAAAAGTGTTTGCAGACTTTCCTAAGATCATAGAATGGTCTGTAGTAGAGAACTACCTTAACCTTTGCATGTGACATTGATTAAGACCTGTGAGATGATTAGGTCATAGGCTCCTCACGTCATTTCTTGCCAAGCCTTCTCCTTATAAGCCCATAAAACATTTCTTCCAGCATATAAGGGCAACGACCAGAGGAAGGCCCAACCAACCAGGACCATTAAACCGAGGATCCACTGCAGAAATCATTTCATATTCTGATACATCTCTGATGCCCACTTGGTTTTAGAAGGATTGCTATATCAAACATATAAAGATTGAATCAACTTTCCTGTGTCAGTCAACCTGCTTTCCATTTAACCAGTTTTGATTTGTAACTTTTCTCAGAAAAATCTTGAAATAAGTGTCCTGTTTGACCATTATTTTCCGATTGGCAAAGATGTTTCATCATTATCACAAATATACCCACCACAACCTGTGATCCAGTTGTTTTTATTTATTGGTCAGTGATTTCTGATTGAATCAGTGAATGGTTTCCATACTGAAGATAATTACACAACTCTGATGCAATTTATAAAAAGGAACATGAATTTCCATATTGCGACATAACTGAAAATAATCATTAACAGAGACTTTGTTTTGAACTGGGCTCAGAAAGATGTTGAGGGCGCACAGAGAAGGTCAAAGTCAAAGTCTGTTTGCAGACAATACATGAGCTAAAGGCAGAGAGCCTGTCGAAGCACCCCGCGTGGGGCTTTATCCAATATGTGACATGCCCTGTGGCCCTTGTGTCGGCTATGCTGGGAATGCAGGGTCTTGAGGGGTGAAGGTTAGGGGTGGCCTGAGGGGGTGAGTGGGTGAGCAGACACTGAAAACACAACTTGACTGTGTTTATGCGTTTTCATGCAGTTGAGTGTGTACATTTATACAGTACTCACAATTTAAAAGCAATTCATTTTAAATTGTAGCATCACCAGCTAAATAATCAATGCATATGTTTACCATGTGCACTATATACTTCACCACATTTTGTTTGCATGCAGGGATATTCAAGAAGGCTTATGTGTGTGTGTGTGTGTGTGTGCGCGTGCGTTTGTGTGTGTGTGAGTGCGTGCACGCGCGCCAATGTATTTTCAGAGAAGGTTCACAGACAGCAGACCAGACTAAGACCACAGGGTTCGGCCTGGAGAGCACTGGGCCTCTTTGGGCTCAGCAGGGACTCAGCTTGGGAAGCACAGACTTCATGCACACACTCACACACATATACAGCTAGTCAATTAAAATGTTTAATCTCTTCTCATGTTATAGGTTCTTTTACTTTTTAACATCTGCAAAAACAGTTATTTGAGGTCAGCTGTGTTCCTAAAGCATTGATAGACCATCTCACTGTTTTGCTTTTTTTTCTTTTTTTTCATGTTCACAGCCTAACAGACCACCAGCCTATTTGTTTATATTGAAGCCCCCTTTTTCAGCAACACTTCCTGGAATTGGCTTTTGGGGAAGAACTCACTTTTTCCACAGCACAACATCAAGCTATCTGTACTACTTGTGACTTTTTACATGACAGTATTGTCATAGCCTAATAATATTTCTATTGTTTGTATTTTTTAAAGAACGTTTTCAGATTAATAATTGCATTAATAATCTAGTTAAGAAATTATATATTTTTTAAAACTGGTGAGTGTTTTAATTAGTGTAGTAGGATGTGTTATTTGTTAGAGCTACTCATTAAGTTGCTCTGGTGGGTCATCTGTCCTGGATGGCACATGGTAGATGATTCATGTTAACAGTAGTATGAATTATGATTCTCTGTTTTCTCAACCTGAACTGTTTGAGGATACAAACAGTTCAAGTTGATATTGCAGGTAAAAATGGACAAACAGAATCCAGCACAATAAATAAAATATAACTGATGACTTGATTCTGCATTCAGTTGCTGCATTCAGTGTTAGACATTACATCAAAACAGCAGCAAAATCACTTATCCAGGCAGTATGCAAAATAACACGTTGACACCTTCCATATGGCACGAAGTCAAATCATGTAAATTATAATGTTTTTGAATACCAAGCAGCTATGCCAAAATACAGAAGTGGTTTGTATGGCATCATCATCTGTGCAACATTATAATTGTCATCTTTTATGTTGAAATTGGGGCTGCTGTTGGTCTTGGAGCTTATGAGGTACAGCTACTTCTAGGGCTACTTCTGATCACCATAACCAACGGGCTGGGGCAGAAGGGTTAGCTTTCATCAAGCGCCCTAACTGAGTAGTATACAAAAAAATCCAAATAAGAAAAAAAAAATCAGCAAACCACATTATGTAGAATCTACACTAGAATCTACTCAATAAAAGCAATTTAAAGGATACATAGGCCTAACAGGGACTTGAAGCACTACACTGAGTTTGGTGCCATCTTCTGGAGACTGACGTGTTTGTTCTGTCAAAGAGGAGATTTTTGCAGTAATTTGTGTTATATTATTAGACAGGATCATCATACGACACAGCACTGTCACATAGTACTGTGTTTTAATTTGAGCCTTACTACAAGACAATAGTTATTATTTTATAAGCTAATAATACATCCAAGGCATCATATAACACTGAAATACACAATAATGGCATTCTCTGAAACAGCATTATCTGTAGGCTAATGTAATGTCTGCTGGCATTGACATCTGAAAATAACTAACTTTGCAACAGCGTTAATATAAAATACAAAATACAGTCATTTTAAGGTTCTAAGAAATATTTTGTAATGTTAGAATAATAGATGCTTACTTAATGCATAAATTATATAATTAAATGTATCTACTACGCTTTTTAGATCATTATTTAATGTCTCCTTCTTCTGAGTGCCGACTTTGCAAGCTAAGGGTTAAGGAGGACAGCGCTTTACGCACAGGTGTCTCGCCAGTCTTGTATGGAGCAGCGACTGCAAACTGCTGGACAACTTTTTTTTTCTTTAATTAAGTTGATCATAACTGTAACTCTGCTGGGATTTGCTATCCGACTAGACAGGCCACTGTAATTCATGTAGTTAGATCTTAAGTGGGTTTGCACACTGCAGCCCTAATCTCTTGCTACTATTAAACGTGGAGCAACTAACCTGGAGAGCTCTCCAGATCAAGACGGATCTCGCACGCTTTCCTTCGCTGTTTTCGTGCATGTAGCATCTGACTGCAAATAATTTGCGCGAATGCTTAAAGACTTTTTTACAACTTTAAATTCGCGTTAAATCTGTTTTTATCTCGGTGGATTTGTTTTCTGCAGGATTTTTAGTGTCCGCTCTGTTAGGCTTCGGATATGTGGTGGATGCTGTTTCCCCGATGGATTTGGTTTCTTCTTGGACATTGTTACACTATTCTCATTTCTATGGATAGCTGCCACGTGAGGGCAATGCCTATGCCTATGTCTGTGGCAAAAGTGGTGTACTCTCATGCAGGTTTGTGCCCGAATGACCTAAACCCCAACCTGTGGGTGGATGCTATGAGCACCTGCACTCGCGAGTGTGAATCTGACCAGGTGAGCAAGCCCGCTGCGTGCGTATAATGTGCAGACTAGTATGTAGATGCAGTTAACCTGTAGTCTAAGTTTAAGTAGACAAATAAACAAGCTCTAGACGGGATCTGGAGGTAGAATGATTGCATTTTTAGAAAAATGTTGACAAAATTGATTTGTTTAGAGTTCATTCAGAACTCTCTTTCTCTCACTGAATTTTAATAGAAAAATTACAACATTTAATTTGCTTGTGCACTGTCGCTTCTTGGAAGGGTAGCAGTTAAGTGAAAGATAGCAAACAGAAATCCAACACAATAAAAACAAATCTTGTGGTTCTGTAATTTGATAGCGAGTTACATTTCTTTTTACATTTACTTCACTGACTTTTTTGTTTTTGTTCATGCAGTGACAAAATATGTGTTAAAAGTATTCAAAACTAATCTGAAATAGCAGCCACTAATATATTAATTTCACCAACCATCAAACAATTTTCTTTGTTTGTGTAGTTAGTATATTAAAATTCACACTGTATCTGTATTGAAAATAAATATGCTGGTCTGTGGTACAAAACTTATCTTTCTTTTTTAACCTTCAGGACTGTGAAACATTTGAGAAGTGTTGCCTTAATGTATGTGGCAACAAGAGCTGTGTGGCAGCACGGTATATAGACATCAAGGGCAACAGGGGCCCCATTGGAATGCCAAAGGGCGCCACCTGCGACAAGTTCATGTGCTCCCAACAAGGATCTGAATGCGACATCTGGGATGGCCAGCCTGTTTGTAAGTGCCGGGACCGTTGTGAGAGAGAACCCCACTTCACATGTGCATCTGATGGCATGACATATTATAACAAGTGCTACATGGATGCTGAGGCCTGTTCCAAGGGTATCTCTATCTCTGAGGTCACCTGCAGGTAACATGTTAAGTATTTTAGATCTTTACTATTAATTTTGGTGTGATAAGGTAATGTTGTCTTGTTTCAGTCCTCAAAATTAAGACTTTTCTGGCAGTAGCATAGAGAAGCAAATGTGGTATGTATGTAATATATCAGTATAGTACTTGAAGAAGAGCTTAATGTATCCCTGCTCTGATTAATTCCTTTCTTATGCAACCTACCTACAGGTACCACCTCACCTGGCCAAACACCAGTCCAATCCCTGCAGAGACCACCCTGCATCCAACTACTGCCCTACAGACCACCCTCCCAGCTGATATCCAGCTCCCCACCATACACAGTGGCCCCACCCAACAGGCTGTTTTTGTTGGGGAGACGGCCAGCTTCCTGTGTGAGGTGTCAGGGAAGCCACATCCAGAAATCACATGGGAGAAACAGCTGAAAGGCAAAGAGAACATCATAATGAGACCTAATCATGTCCGAGGGAACATCGTGGTCACTAACATTGGCCAGCTGGTCATATATAACGCACAACTTCAGGATGCCGGCATCTATACATGCACAGCCAAAAATGTTGGGGGAAGTGTATCATCACACTTTCCCTTGGTCGTGATCAAGAGAGAATCGAAAGGTAAGAATGCAGAGGGAAATAGTACCAACCTGCCGTTTCCAGCGGAAGAGTGTCTAAAAAATCCAGACACAGACGACTGTGGAGAAGAGAGCATGAGCTGGTACTATGAGTCAAATCGGAACAATTGTTTCACCTTCACGTACAGTCAGTGCAATAAAAATCGGAATCATTTCAGCACCTATGAAACCTGCATGCTGTCATGCGGAGGAGAGCTGGCAGCTCCCTGTAGTCTACCAAGTCTCCAAGGGCCCTGCAAGGCCTATGAGCCTCGCTGGGCCTATAGCAGCAGCCTTAAAAAATGCCAGTCCTTTGTCTATGGAGGCTGTGGTGGCAACGAAAACAACTTTGAGTCCAAAGAAGCCTGTGAAGAGATGTGCCCCTTTCAGAAGAATCACAACTGTAAGATATGTAAACCTCGAGGTAAGATGGTCACTAGTTTCTGCAAGAGTGACTTTGTGATTTTGGGGCGTGTGACAGAGTTGACAGAAGAGCAAGAGTCTGGCCATGCTTTGGTGACAGTGGAGGAGATCTTGAAGGATGAGAAGATGGGTCTGAAATTCTTTGGCAAAGAACCACTGGAGGTGACTCTCCTGAACATGGACTGGAATTGCCCTTGTCCCAATATCACTGTTGCTGAGGGACAGCTCATCATCATGGGAGATGTTCACAATGGGATGGCTGTCCTGCAGCCTGACAGCTTTGTAGGTTCCTCCAGTACTCGCAGAATCAGGAAGCTCCGTGAAATTGTCCACAAGAAAACCTGCAGTTTCCTTAAAGATTTCTCTGCCGTCCAGTAGAGTATATTAATGTCTCACACTCACTGAACATCAGTTATGTTGGTTTCAGATTATTCCAAGCTCAAGTGACCTCACCAGTCTGACTGGTTAACACAAAAGAACTTGTCTGTAATACCTGAGGTTTGGTTCCCTCTTTCAGATTTTAGCTTTCCTTCTTTTGCTATGTAATGCTCTGTAGATCTCAGAAAATCTTTTAACCACTTTTCATAATTTGTACTGCTGTCACTGATAATTTTGCCTCTTGTTTTTATTCATGATTTCTTCACAAAATGCTGCATCAGAACTGTCCAAATAGCTAGAGATCTTTTATTAAAGTTAGAGAGTTTAGATGTCCACAGCTAGGGCACACTGTAGAATAATAATAATTTAAAGCATTTACTCTCTACAAAGTATTTGATCATTGTTACTACTTACTAAAATTACATTATAGAGTTTCTCTCTAAATGTTATCTTGAGTACACTGATATTCATTTAGCATTGTGTTTTACTGTGATTGGTTCATTTGCTTTATGTTTTTGTGGGATATCCTAAAAAAGACACTCTGTAACATCTGTCCTGAGCATTCAAGCTCACAGTAATGCAATGTGAAGCCTCAGTTGATCTACCAGAATCAAATAAGCTCTTTGGTTCCATTTTTTTTTGTGGAATCTATTTTGATACGTTTTAATTTACAATACAGAATATGTATGTGGACTTCTGTACTCTATATTTATTGGTCTATTTCTTATAGGGCAATTGCCAATAGATACAAACATACGCAGGATATATCTCTGTAAATCTAATAACATAAAGAACATACATATTTTTATGTTATCTATGATATATTAGTGTTCATTAAAACATTTGTGGAATATAATGGTAAATAAAGATGTTTTAGAAAATATTACAGGTGTCCTTTGTGATGTTGGTGTGCTGTTCCCTGTGTTACTGACAAATACCCGACATGCTCACAGCTTTTAAAAAAAGACTCAAGCAGGCAGTACATGTGTTGTTCCGTGGTTGACATCCCTCCATCCATGTCCTCCTTCCACTTCTATTTCACACACACACACACACACACACACACACACACACACACACACACACACACACACACACACACACACACACACACACACACACACACACACACACACACACACACACAGGGCCAAGTCTGGCATTAAAGTCTGAAGCAGGTCACATTCCAGCCCAGCTGTGGTGGCCTGCAGAGCTGTGTGTTGTGTTGTGTCTGGGTCTGGGGCCCTCACATAGCACACACCCCACCGGCCATCCATTGGCCTTGTGCGGCCCCTTTCATGTGCAAGAGGCCGGGGTGGAGGGGAAAAGAAGGAGGAGAGGGATGNACTCACTCACTCACTCACTCACTCACTCACTCACTCACTCACTCACTCACTCACTCACTCACTCACTCACTCACTTGTCAACATCTGTGTTAAAGGGGCATAACAGAGAGTGGAGAGAGAAATGAAGGAAAGTCAAGTAAAAATAAAGGGATTTAACCCATGAGCTAAATTAAGAGTTTGACAGAAACATAATTCTCTTTTCATTCTGAAGCTTGCAGCTAAATCTTAATGTGGAAGACACTGGAAATAATGTAAAATGTTAGAATTTGAAGGTGCCTGGGAAAGAGATCTGTCCATTTCAGAAAAGCAACAGTTAAGATGTCAATTAAGAATCAACTAAAGGTTGACAAATTCAGGAACTGTGGGATACCTTAAGAAAAAATTAGTCACCAGAACCAGCAGGGCATACTGGGAACAAAAAAATAAGGAGACATTGAATGTTTTCTCCCTTCCCCCTCTGCCCTTC
>JANJYP010026078.1:0-17715 GCA_024605115.1 Rastrelliger brachysoma | reverse complement strand
GACAAACACTTGCCTAGTTCATTGTCCTGAGAGGCAGCATGGCAGTAAAACAGACAAAAGTCTTGACAGTAATGGCAGACATGAAGATGTGACCTTGGATAAAATATATCTTAAAAAACAAAGGACGATTCCTGTCCGTCTGTGACAGGATTTCTGGCCCCAATTCTGCCCCACATTCAGGCACAAAAGAATATTCTAACAAACATTTTATCTAATAGACTAAGATAAGTAATTTAGAAACTAATCAATCAAGATCAGATTGGATTTATTCCTGGAAGGACCTTTCAGAAAACCTCAAGGAGCTCTTTTAACATACTGTACAATTCTACCTTTGACTGTGAAAAACTTACTATTATTTCATTGGGTGCCAAAAAGGCTTCTTCTTCCCAATTCAAACAACATAAGGCCAAGGATACTTATTATCCCCACTTATTTCCTTTGACCATGGAGCCTTGTACAGAATTAATTTGTTCTGACTAGGGGTGATCTGATCAGAGTTTTTGGACTCGATCACTGATCATCGATTTCTAAACTCAGTATTGCCAATACTGATCACACATCCTCTATTTGAATTTGAAGCATTATTGAATTAAAGAGATTAGAGTATCATGTGTATTCTATATCTCATTTCTATATCTAGTTATTTTTATCTTTTATTATTCTAAATATGAAAAGCAAATCAAACCACTTTTTTAATATCTGCTCATTCCTTTTTCTTTTTGACCAGGAAATATAAAAAGTTTGCAATTAAATTAATTCCAATTTAATTATTTCAATTCAGGTAACCACTCGTTTTTTGTGGATTAAATTTACACATTAATCTTGTTTTGTTTTTTTTTACTCTGGTAGATTTTATTACACTTATATCAACACAACAAGTGTAGTTGTTACCTCCAGTTTTCACATCATGTTGCTGCTGTGTTTTAAACATCACAGTGGTTTCAGATTGAGAGATCTGAGGTGGAGCTGCAGGGTTGAGTGAGATGGGGACGTTCAGTTGTGCTTGGATCTCTACCTGACTTGATCAAATGTGCTTGCCACTAACTACAGGATATTAGATGACAGTAATATAAGGTTGTGATTATCCACAGATTTCTATCATGGCCTCACAATGATGAGCTGAACAATTCATCCTTCATTTTCATCATCATTTTGTAGATACTCATTACACATTCATGATCAATAGCTTTCTGTGTCAGTACAGGCCAGCCAAACGTTCCTGAATTATTAATTGCTAATATATGAGTAGGTAATTACATCCCACTGAAGACAGTATGATGTCATGTACTAAAATAAGTATCATACTCCAAGAGAAAAAAGTCGAGATCATTGTTATTGATATTAAGTGTTACTGAAGTAAAATAAGTCCTAAGAGTTCATGTTTGTGGGTTATATGTAACAACACTGAGTAATGAATAGCGAAAATAAGGAAATGCATGAATATCAGTTAAATTTGGAAAAATACTATTTGAACTCAGGCAAAAGCTTTGTACAGTAGACCTGAGACTAACTTGAGCATTTAGCATTTAAAAATATAATGAATATTGATGACAATCTGACTGCTGGTAGCATTAGAAAGCCATCAATAATGCATAATGTCAGTATGAAACCAGTGCTGTTTCAGTCCAGCAAAAAAACTTGCTCATTTCAAATACAACACTTAGTTCATTTTATGTGAGGCAAATGAATTCAGCTGAAAATGAATGTATCAATGTATGATAAGACACAAAACAGTATATATACTGTACAACACAAATACACAGTAATACATTACTTGTGATTTGATTAGAAATGATATATCAGAGTAACAGTGGCACAGCTTCTTTCCATTTGGTTAACAATTCTGTCAGTCAACAGAATCACTATATCACATACCTGGATGCACCAGTTGATAATGAACGAACAAGTGCTCAGGCCCAAGATTAGGGGCACGGCACAAGCATCTGAAGGATACACTTAAAGCTCCCCCAACTCTGAAAACATCCAAAATATACACTGAGAACAACAACTCTGTGGGTGGTAGTATTGTCATTCTTCATGTGTTTGGAGTTTCTGAAAAACTCAGGAGGATTTTCAATAAACACTGCATCCATGTGTTTTTCAAACCTAGCAAAACACTAAGAGAAATAGTGGTCCACGTAAAAGACTGTACACTCAAACACAAGAAAAGCAATCTAGCAGCCCAGTGCAGTGAGGAACAGACTTGAGTATCAGGAAACTACCAATAACCATCACGCAAACTCATACCTCGACACAGTAGTGCCAACTGTGCAGGTCAAGATTCAGTAGTTTGCCTACCTTTGAAAGCTAAGGGACAATCTTTTGAGGTCAACAACATGCATGTTTTGAATATGGACGACAGATGGTTTGAGAGAAGATTGAAGGAGGCCATTTACATCTAAGTGGAGAGAACATTTCAACAGGAAAGGTTATCACGCCAATGCTGTCATTTCATCCCTTCCTCCTAGGAAGCACTCAACAACCATTCACATTTGGCCTTGTGTGACAACTCCACCGACTGTCCTTTACAATTGGCCTCAGGCGATTCCAACTACTCTTAACAACTCTCGTTACAACAACTAGCAGCACTAATTAAACAAAGTGGTATCAATGACTTTGACCTGAATAACTGAGAATCTTCTGAAAATTTCAGTATAAATATTTTAATTGGACACATTTTAATTGAAGATAAAAAGATCACTTGCCTCACCCTGAGAAGAAGGGATAACAATGATGAAAGAAGATACTTTCAGAAAATAATATCCCACTGTATACACCCTGGTACTAATCTTAAAATGGTCATATTGAACTTTTCCTCCTTCTTGGCACTCACTGCTTTGTTAATATACAGCCTCACTGCTTTGTTAATATACAGTGCAGCAGGTCATATTCAGAGCTGGCCAACACACTGCCTGTCAAAAAGGCTGTTATTAAGAACGGCATGGAGAAAGTTCACTGATGCTTGTCATAAGATTTGAGAACAGAAGAGGAGAAAAATGTGGTAGAGCTGCCCAT
The DNA here is from genome assembly GCA_024605115.1 of Rastrelliger brachysoma. NCBI lineage: Eukaryota > Metazoa > Chordata > Actinopteri > Scombriformes > Scombridae > Rastrelliger > Rastrelliger brachysoma. The sequence goes on along the minus strand of JANJYP010026078.1, from coordinate 14,700 downwards.
AAAGAAGTCAGTCACGCTCAAGGGGCAAACCTGGAAAAGCTTCACAGCCATGGATTGTTGGCACTTTGTGTGGCTACAAGTGTGTGTGTGTGTGTGTGTGTGTGTGTGTGTGTGTGTGTGTGTGTGTGTGTGTGTGTGTGTGTGTGTGTGTGTGTGTGTGTGTGTGTGTGTGTGTGTGTGTGTGTGTGTGTGTTCATGGCCTATGTGTGGTGTCAGGACTGACGGATGGTCACAGCAGTAGGGTTTCCCATTACCCAGAATGCAATCGGCATTCGGGATGTATTGGATAAGGCTGCAGAGACAAGACATTCCATTATAGGATACTGACAGATGGCTTGAGAGTTTACCTCATTACAATTCCAGACAATCACACATTCGCAAGCCTCTGCTTTATGTTGTGGAGTTTATTTTCCTATCATCCACTCTAAATCAACCTTTACTAATGTGCAACATGGTTTTGCTGCTAAGTGTGAGATACCGTGATAATTAGATGGCAATTAACATCACAAAGATGAGCTGAATGAGCAAAGACCCCCCCCAAAAAACACACAACTGCACAGCACATGGGAGGATAAAATGAGAGGTGAGAAAGCAATGAAAATGAAAAAAAGACATGTCAACGGTGTGTCAAGCTGTATTTCTCTCACTGCTTTTGAATCTTGTTGTGCAGAAGAAGAGATAATTAGTTTGAAAACTGACAAATAATCAGTCAAAACCTCCACAATAATATTAGTCCTTTAAACATGTACACTCTCTAGTAGCCGGGACGCACACCGAGCTAGCTTGTGCAAATAACAGAGACTATAACCATGTAGTTAGCTATTGCTTAGTCTCATGTAAATGAGAAGAGTTTAGATATTGTTATACATTTATCTGCAGAAATATATGATCTGGAGCTTTTTTCATATCAGTTGTGGGAATACTGTGTCTTGATGTGTCTAAAGCACTTTTCTGATATGGAATATGTAACCAAGCTGGTAAAGTGATAACATTAAGTCATTCGGGTATAGGTGCCTTTTATGTTAATGTTCCTTACAACGTGTGTGTGTGTGTTAGGACAGGTACATTTAAAGAAGTATCCTATTAACTATTACATGCAAACCAAGGAGTGGAGCGCAGCAGGAGAAGCTGTGGTGGTAAACCTGAGAGGATGCCTATCAGCACAAGGAAGGGTAATTCAAGTCAGAGAGTCGAGAGGTCAAGCAAACATTTCACTACATATTCCTTAGAGATTAACTGACCAAACATATGCAGAGATTATACCATACTGTACATTCAAGGCATACAAACTAAGCCAAATTAGCTGGGAAATTTAATCTGATTCAAGCTATTCCATTCTCAGTAAACAAACTCACTGAATTGCTGGATAGGCATTTCAAAACACTGNTCTCTCTCTCTCTCTCTCTCTCTCTCTCTCTCTCTCTCTCTCTCTCTCTCTCTCTCTCTCTCTCTCTCTCTCCCTCACACACAGACACACACACACGCACGCGCACACACACATACACGACAAAACAAAGGTTGAGCAAGATGAGAATAGAGCATGTTGTGTCAGGTCTTGGACTACTGACAGGCTTCACTCTGTGGTTCACCCTGGGACCTGAGGTAGGAGAGAGGGCAGTATGTTTTCATCTGAGGTTATCTATGAAGCTTCAAACTTCACCACTGGTGGCTCATCACAAATGACAGCTAAGACAGGGTTAGGCCCCTAGGGGCACAACAAACTCTTGCTCATATAGTATAATATGAAATCCAAAGCAAGGTTATTTGGCAGGTAAAATTTGTTTTGAACATCCCACTTGTGGCAGTTTTAACAGCATACCAGCAGAGGCANGTGTGTGTGTGTGTGTGTGTGTGTGTGTGTGTGTGTGTGTGTGTGTGTGTGTGTGTGTGTGTGTGTGTGTATATTAGGGCTGGGCAATTTAACACGTTATTATCGCTGATTAATTAGTTAACGCTGACAATTATTTCATCTCATGTTAATGCTTTTTATTATTTCTTTCATTTTTGTAAATGACAGTTGCTCACTGGCTTTTTTTGTAAAAGTCTCTTGCTTACTGAAGCAACAGGAGCTACATTTCCCCAGGTATTTTTAAATCTTAATTGCAACGTAGTCTCTGCTGCAGTCTGAAGCGATGCTTTGGGGTCGGAGCACCAATAGAGATTGCCGAGCATCCAAGAGTGCCAGCCCTACACTAATAAGCACTCCACCACTATCAACACTTTACAGTGAGATGTCAGATAAACCATTGGAACCTACTGCGTTGCACTGACATTAACTCCTTGTATGCATCACCAGTGTGTAGACTGTCTGTTTGTNTGTGTGTGTGTGTGTGTGTGTGCGTGCGTGTGTGTGTGTGTGTGTGTAGCGCTGCTGTTAATTGATTTAATGTGTGTTTTATTGTGAGATGAATGTGCACATAAGAAAATAGAAACTATGAGTCATCCAAGCATGATGAGCACCCACCAGCAGATCATCTCACCTGCCTTCATGTTGTGTACCTGTGCTGCTGCAGCAGGGCGGCCGGGGAGCAGACAGCACGTGATAGACAGTGAGGGGGAGAGAAGTGTAGTGCGAATTCATCTCTTGAATCTTGACAAGCTTCAGGAAATACCTGAATGTGTGTCCTTAAATCCATCTTTGACCAAGTTATTGGTCATTTACAATGTGAAAAAAATAATATATTTGAACTGTTAAGGGTCGTCTACACTGAGAATGATAATGTCCAATAAACACTGATGTCCAGTATCCGCTGCGTGCTCCAGCTGTGTATGCAGATAATTATTGATGAACTGTTAAGAAAAAGAAAGGCAGTTGATTCAGTGTGTCGAAGTGTTTCAGACACTAGCTGCTGTGATGTTTCAGTTCTTGCACCAAACAAAGCCGCAGCAGATGTTGATGTGCAGTGTGTATAGTGCAACACTGCAGCAAAGACACAATAGAGACAAGAGCCAATTAATATGCTCACTCGACACCAAGCGGGAATATAGTGTGAATTGCAACCTGTCAAAATGACACGACCCCTGCATCACAGTGTTTTTGGCTCTTTCCTGGTGACAAATTGTGAAGTGGTTTAATTCTGTGCAGGCTGAAGAGAGATGACAAAACCAGTCAGTTATTGTTGTCGTATAAAAAAACGCTTTCGTTCTTTTAAGACCAGAGAAGTGAGCAAGTGATGTTTCCTTATTCCTATCAGGAAACTCTGTGCAGTATTCCAAGGATAAGGGAAATCTCTGTATTGTGACGGCTCTGCTAAGTAACAAGCAACCTCTGATCATCACATGGAGATGAATGAAGAGTAATCAGGTTCCCACTGGCAGTGGCAACCCCTTGAGTAACAGTGGTGCAAAACTGTCATCATCAAGGCTAATGGATGAATACAGTACAACACCATGATAGGGTGACACATAAGTATAATGATGTATTACTCTTCTAGCATGTCACCTCATCTATGTCTATGACCTAAATTCATTGTCTTTGCTCTGCCATAAACCCTCACAGACTCTAACTGACAGCACCTGCATGCTAAGCATAAATGTCAGCCTGAGCGCAAGAGAGTAAGAGGACAAGAGATGAAAATGCTTTACGAGAACTTGACTGCATTCAACAGCTCTAGTAGGGGTTTCTCTATAGCCAGGAAAGACAAGCTTGTATTTCATATGCTGTTCAATTAATTCAAGTGCTTGCAATGAAGTTTTCACTCCCATTTACGAACAAAATATATGATGACGTTTGATCAAATCAGATGAAGTCATATTTGTTACTATATAAGGGCATATTAGGACAAGTACTATATATAGTGCTTGTGCTATAGGTGGGATATAAACATGTAATCTTGTTCTCGTCAGTGCTTTAACATGATAGAAAGTGACCATAAAAGACTCTGCAGGGCTCAAGTACAGCTGAGGCACAACAACTGAGGCTCCATAGACTATTCACAAACAGATGTCATGTTTGAAAAAGTACACATTAGGACTGCATTTGATCCAGCATGATGTTTGCTTTCTGTACTAATTCTTCTGTTGTGAATTATCTTTTTTTTTTTAATTATTTCACGTTTGACTGTAATCACTACTACTTTCATCTGTTCTGAGGGAATTTTCGATGTGGCAACACATGCTTTAGTTTAGTCTATAAGGACTTTTCCATTTCAGCTGCAGCTCATCTCTCACTCAAGCACAAAACAGCTCTCATCATTTAAAACTCAACTGAAGGGATATCAAGCGATGACAATGCGCTAATGTGAAACCGGATGCCCCTTGTCACTGAGCCTCTCTCCCCCTCCTCTTTTGAATCTGACTAGTGACTAATCACCCTGATCTCTGGGTGCATACATCACTTTGGTGCATGCATCAGAGCCGCAGTGTAAAATGAAATATTCCATCGTATTTGTTTGCTTCAGTTTGCTTCAGTTAGCTTCTTTTAAGTTTCCCTTAAATATATCCCCAAGCATTTCAGATGGATTAATTTAACTGAAAATACAGTAAGTATATAGATCTTTTTAAAAGATTCTATAAGTTGGGGGATATTTTCATCTTCAACCAATCATACTGCTTGGTCATTACATCCATATGAAGTAAGCCAATAAGCTGAACACCACCGCCTTCAGTACTCCTTCTGTTCAGTGTTTGTCCCGCATGATTTTGGGCTGGAGAAAACCAAAGTCTATTGAGAGTTCCATGACTGTATGGTAGCGTAAAATAATTACGCAGACCACCGTAGTAGTTAAGAAAATGATGAGTTGATCATTATGCCTGCCTGATGCTGAGCAGTGGTTATTTTTAGTTTCACTTACTGTACAGGTTCACTGAATATATGAAATTTCATATTCCAGATGTATTGCTGAAAAAATGTGGCTTCAAAATCTATTCCAGACAGAACTGAAAACTATTTGTGCCATTTATAATTCATGTTGGGGCTTTTAGTAAATCAATAGGTAGAAGAGCTAAATTGCTTCTCCCAGCAAATTGCTTCTGTTTGACATCCTAGCTCCTCTGCACTCCACATACCTAGCTAAAAAGGAGACTGGTTAATGGAAAATCCCACCAATCCCATGTAGGTCTTGTTGATCCCTCGCCTGCAATTAAACTGCAGAAGATATGCAAATGACCCAAAAGTACTGTTTCTGCAGTATATTTTAAAATTGGGCATCAAGCTGTATTGTACTCACATTCAAAATGGCATATTTCAAGACAATTTGCACTACAACGCTGATTGTTATTATTGCTCACATTGAATTCAGTCCACCATATTTCAATATTTATTCGTTATTTATCTCAGGATAGGAGGGGTGAGCTCTACACATTGCAGCCTATTATCTAGAGGGACAGGAATCCAAAATGTATGGAAAAGGACAGGACAGCCAATTTATATCGGTTGTCATGGTGACTGCTATAATTGTTAATAAGACCTCTATATATGTCATGATCCAAACTGCTGCCACTCAGTTTTTGTAAGAAAGTCTCTGTCCTTGCTTGTCTTTGCTGGCTGGCTCCTCCAGTGACATACAGACACAGACATAATCACCTGCTAAAGCCCAGTATAAGAGCGGTGTTCAGACAGTTTCCTCTGTGGGCACGAGGCTATCTGTCTCACACCTGTGGTGTAATCACTATCCTACAACAACTCTAGAGAAACAGCAAATCCCATTAAGAGTACCAGAATATGAAACATTATATTCTATACAGGTTTTTTTTATACAGGTAGAGAGATGATAAATAAACACATTTCTTTCCATGATTGAATTTATGCAGACTTTTGATGTATCATCTACTGTATCATGCAGTTTAGCTAAGGGAAATATGATTTTGTCAAATAACACAAAATTACACAGGAGGATCATACCACATTAACTGGCTTGGTTCAAAATGTGATTATGTCCTAACTTAAACTGAAGCTGGATTCGTTTCATGCCTAAATGCGCAGGAAATGTGCCAAATCATTCCCAGTAATTCCATCTCACTTCACACGTAGAAAATGGAGTGAACTACAAGAACAAGATTTAATAAAACCCTACATGAGGATACAGATAAGAGACAGAAGAAAACAATAATGCCCAAAGTAATGTTACACTGACAAAAATATAAAATTGGTAGAAACCCCTAAAGTAGCAGAGATAGCAGAAGAATAGAAGATACAATAAAAAAAAAATGAAACAAAGAGATAGTTTAGTTTTTGAGGATGGCCAGATTTTTTTATTAGTGTGTTGTATTCTCTGTGACAGCGACAAAATAAATGAGGGAGGTAGACAGAGGACAGACAGAATGAGGTAGCTTTCATTTGGTGTGTTAGATGAGGGATACATAAAGCTGTTAAACCTGTCTCTCTACAGAAACCTTGCTGCTGTTTGAGGGGGTGAACAGAGCCCCTACCTGTGCGATCTCGGATGGCCAGGTTGTTCCCTTTCTTTAGGATGATATCCAGCTGGTACATGGCTGGGCTGGGAGGTCGAGGTGGGGGCTCTGCATTACTGGGCCCCACTATGTTGATGCCCTGTAGAGAGAAGAAGTAACATAAGGGCCCCAGGAAAACTCAATAAATCATGTTACATAGAGAAAAAACTTCTTAGTTTCTAAAGTAAATGGGAAGCAAAAGAACATTTGCACATTATATAGTAGATGCTGCTTGAGTAGTATGTTAATTAGTCATCGTAACCATGAAATCATCTTTAGAAGCTTCTGCGTGTCAGGCTCTTGGAAGGTCATCTATGTGGCTTTTGCATATCACGCTGTAGCCCTCAGGTCTGTGCTGTACTCCGGAAACCCCCACTGGCTCTTATCGTGGTTCCCATTGGAGCTAGAGGCACAGCCATTTACAGCCACATAACGAGTTGAGCTGTTCTCTGAGATCTACAACAGCTCACTTTCTTTTTCTATTGCTTGCTCATCTTATTCTCCCGACCTCATTTCTCTCCTGCCTATTAGACAATCTGTGCGTGGGCACTCTTGTCACGTCTCCCCAACCATCGTAGTCTGAGATGAGGCTAAGAATAACTATAAAAGAGCGGAAAAATGCTAGTGGGACAGTAGGAGGCTACTAACGGACTACCAACTCTAGCATAAGATCAACTCCCCCGTGAGAACTGGAGAGGAGAGAAAACTCAGAACAGATGAAAACAAGCATGCAAATGGAAAGAACGAGAAAGAAGGAGACTCCCCATCAATATTGTTATAATAATATTGTTTTCTTCCAGCATGTCAGGCTGTCCTTGAACACAAACCGCATAGAGCAACTTCAACCTATTTTAATGCTTTATGCAAAAAGCATCATAACAGTAAGCTTTGAAAACATGATCCAAAAAACACAAGGGGTCCTGGTATTTCTGTGTATGATGGTACTAGCAATACTGATGAGAATAGTGATGCAGCAATGTCCCTCCATTCTTCAGGTATAACTCTGTACTACGGCAAATTAATAATAATTAACTAATTACACTTTGATCAATGTAGTCCTGCTATAATATAGCAATTATCCTTTGCTGCTTTAAAAAAAACCCAAAGAAATAAAATTATCTGTAATGAATATAACAATTAATTATCATTTCCTGTAGATGAGAAAATTGAATTCACTAAATAAACAAACTACAATTAGAGAGCAGATCTTATTTCCTAAAAGAAACTGTAAGAAACATTTGTATTACATAATACATGACTTTCATATACATTCACTGAAACAAAGTCCATCAAAATAGTGCAGGCAACTGTATAGGAATATAAAAATCTTAGTAAAATAAAAAATGAAGAGTGCCATTATTCTGTCACCACTCACTGCACAAAGAGCAACGACTAATTCATGAATAATTTATTTATATATTTATTATTGTCGGTGTCACATTAAAGTACTTAAAGTGTAAATACTATACAGCAGAATCAAAAACCAAAGCAGCTGGGCAAGAAATGTGGTACCATTTAAATCTTCAAACTCACAAATCTCCACAGAAAATTCAATCCAAAACAATTTCAGCCTGACAGCACCTGCTGTCAAACAGCAAAAAACAGAGGAATGGGAATGTAAAAACTAAAATAAATCTCAAAAAACAAAATCTAATCTCTTAGTGAACAGGTGCACCAACTCCGCAAATATCTGGAGAAATATAATGTGAACATTCAGGGACAGGCAAAGAGTTAAAGCTGTATGATTAGATAAACCTGGGGTCAGCAGTACATGTAGTTCACTGTAATTCTCAGTGCCTGTGTGGATGCTACCAGCAGGAGTGAGCAACAGTTGTTGGAGTCTCACCATATAACAGTCCTTTTGTCTATAAATATGACTATCAAACAGCGACACAGAGTCACACACAGTCTGCAGCACAGTGTCAAGTCAGGTCACATCATAACGCACACAGCCAAAATAAAAGAAGATGCAACATGTGCATGTTTTCTTCTCTATGCCACATTTATCCAATGTTCAATATTTGCTATTTTTCAATTAGAATTAATTTGTAAATAGCACAAAACAAACAACCAGACAAAACAGGCCACCAAGTTACAACTGTTCACACTATGCAAAGGACAGGCAGCATGAGCAGTTTAAGACCTGCTTGTGTTGCATGTCAAAATTCACAACCAGTCAAAGTGACATTTACATCCAACTGCGTAAGGACGGTTGTTCTGATGCCAGAAGCAGAATAAGCATCTTATGTCATAAAATCCCACCCTTCTCACCCATCACCCTTTGCCATTTCAAATCTTGGTATGTTTTTGCCAAATATAGGATCTATTTCAAAAAATGGCTTGCATTAAGGAATGGCTTCAGGATTGTCTATACAGAAAATGTTTTAGTCGTGTTTTTCACTCACCTCACGCATGTTTTACAGAATGAATCATCTATTAGAATAATTAGCACTGTCTACAGGCTGCAAAGTGGTTTGCATTTCATCTATGCTATAAATGTATAATCACAACACAAAACATATTTTTGTTCGTCAAATCTATTTCACAGACTTTGTGCGTTAAAATGTTGTTGTGACCAATTCGAAATACAATAGCAAACAAAAGGGAGCATGTTTATTCATGTTTTGTTTTAATTGTGAAAATTCAGTAAATATTTTATGTAGTTGATATGTAAGGACTCCAAGAAGAAAATAAACAAAAAGTAAAAAGTAAATAAAGTAAAAGTTTTAAGGTGACAAAGTGACACAGAACACACACTCGCTTTCTCCCACATCTCTTGCTCTTGAACCAGTCATTTTGTTTAATGAATTTGTCACTCTGGTTCATCATTTGGAACAGACTCAAAAGAGCAGATTTGCCTCCATCCTGTCCCGTGAGTCCGGGAGACCTCAGCTTTACCTCGGAGACTTGAGACACACTCAACACAAATAAACAATGACAGATATGGAGGAAATGAAAAGAGAGAGAGGAAAGACAGCCAAGGCTTTTCCCACTCCACCTGCTCTGAGCTTCATGATTCTTTGAAGCTGACAGAGAAGTAAGCAACAGTTGTTGAAACCCACTATCCAGGCTCTCTACTGTTGCAGAGGGCAATAGACTCTGGCAGAGAGAGACTGTACAGATCAACAGACAGCACATATGACACTTCATCTTCTACACTTCATCAATATTTATTTGTAATGCAAGTATTCCAGTATTACACATGCTGTACCCAGAAATATACTGCACATGTATACAGTTTATGGGTATAAGCACAATTTGTTAGACTTATATTCTGTACTATTCACAAACAATCATTGCTCAAATAAACAGTACAGTGTATATACAGGACTAGAAAAGAGTAACATTGAAGTTTCATATGGCACCACCCTATGGGGATTCAACTATCAGAGTACTTTACATTTACATAGAATAATCCCTGGAGAACTACAGTGGAGAAGTGCTCTGGCTATTTGGATACAAGCCTTCAGCATTTCCCTTTTAAACCCTTTTGACTAAATCCCAGTGGAATCCATTCAAATATCAATCAATAACAATTTCCTTTTCCATTAACTAAATACTACTTTGATGGAATAAACGGAGTTCAACATTGAATTGCAAATATTGATGGCAACCTTACATTCTACCGTCATCTCCAGGGGGCTGTTTGCATGTCATTAAATGCACAAAGTGTGTGTGTGTATGTATGTGTGTGACAGTGCTGCCTGCTCTTTCATTTTAGTGTATGTGTGTGAATGTGGAGGGTCATCAATAATGAATCATAGAAAGGAGTCCTTCAGCAGGATGTAAGACAGATGATGTCTCATGCTTCTCTGAAAGGATGAGGATAAATATTCAACACGATATTTTGCACCAACAGACTCCAGTCAGACACAATGCATTTGATCTGCTTACAGTCTAAGAGGGAAGGCCCAAAAAGTGTTAAGAGTAGATTATCTGGATACACTGTATCGAGATTCAGATCTGTTATAAAGACATAAAAGAACACTCAAACAGCCTCATTTATGTTGACTTGTCTGCACCTTAATTAAAACTGTCTCTTAAGCATCCAGTTTTAACAACAGTTTCTCATCGCACAGCTCATAATGTTCTATTTCTTTTCAGTGTCCCCATATGACCCACTGTATCATCCCCTTCCCTACCAAAGGAGCTCCTCAGGCTGTGAAAGATAATGACGAGTTGTGAAAGGTTACACTTGACTCAATAGAGGTTTCCCAGGTACATACTGTGATAAAAGGTTATAATGTTGTAAAATGGGAAACATCTGAGCCAGGGATGGAAAGATTCACTGATTCGCATCCGTGCACCAGCACAAACATCACTATGTTCTGAAAGCGTACACCAGACATAATATGGGATGAACTCATGATCCACTGTTTCTAACATTTCTACATTTGTATTATTATACATAGAAGAGGCTTGATGACCTTATTATTTAGAAAGTATCAGTGAATATCAGCCAAACACATCACAGAGGGATCTTGTCACAGTTTCTGATGATGGTGACTATACTACATGATGGTGCATTGTTTTAGTGTTTAAACTGAGCCCTGTGGTTTAACCTCGACTGCTGCTCTAAAACAGCCTACTGTTAAGTTTTATTAAAGTTCACATTTAAAAGGCAAACTGCTTCAAACTTCTCCTTAGGGATATCAACCAGAGTCATAAATTTCATTTCCTAGATGATATGTCATGAGAGCGTCTTTATGGAGGACGAAGCCTGTATTTAGCCCAAAGCTAAATTACTCAATGCAGTGGCAGGTAATTTCCAGGTTCTACACCTCTGTTCCTGCATTACAATACCCTGTACCTGCTTTGCTCATTAACAAAGACTTCATTACCGTCTTCCTTCTGTTAGGTCAGACACCATTTCCTTCTACTTATCATAAAATGTGCATTTTTCTCCCCTTTCTTGTCATCTTCACAGTTCTTGTTATATACTATTATCTACTGCCTTGCTGCAGGTCAGAAAGATTAAGGAATAATTGAATGTCCTAAAAGAGTGAGTACTCATATAAAAGACAATCAATAATACTAATACTAGACCAGATGCATGAATGCACACCACAACCATAGATCACAGACTAACTTCGTTGTACAAGAAAATGTTTCAATTATTAGATAAAGGCACAAAATGACCATGAATGGATTGATTTGTATGTGTTTGCATCAATAATGGATGATAGTTTATTTCCATAAACCATATCAAATTAATTCTTCCATTTTTGGAATGAGACATGGTCATTGTGAGTAGAGTTCGAGTCAGAAAACTCCTGTGCTGAATTTATCTATGTATTTAAATATTTGCCTTTATTAGACATTTAAAACGAACACAGGAAACTATGAGAGGAAGAGAGAGAGAGAGGTAATACAACCAAGGTCCTTGGTTGAAGTCAAACCAAGAATGTTACATGCGCAACAAAAAATCTGTACTCAGATCTTTATTATCAAACTAATGAGAACATATTTTGAGAAATCCATTTAATTTATTTTCGCCTTCTCACAGCAACATACTGAAAAGAAATTGATGGAATAATGCTCTGCAACAGTAATTTAATCAAACCACATTATGAAGGTTTCTGACTAAATGTGTTCATTCAATATAACTAAAATGGATCTCATAATGAAAGCTGGGTAATTTCATCCATACAAAAATTATCCAACAAATGAGCAAACATCAAATATACACACACGCATACGTGTAGGGAGGCACTTTGTACTTTGGGTAAGAAACGTGTGCTTGGTTTAAAACTGGTACAAATAAATTCACAGCAGAAATTGTTGCACTTGTAATAACAAAAATATCTAATCAATATAATCAATTTAAATAAATGCAGAGAAAAATGTTAGCCTGGAAAGTATACTATTTTGCTGCTTTATTCATATTATTCATAGGCTTGATTACTGCCAGACCTGTGCAATCAAGAAATCACTCAAATAGAACCTGTCTGATAACATGAAGTAAGCTAAACAATCTCAAAAGTCCAAGAACAGATGAGAAACAAAGCAATTGACATCCATCAGTATGGAAAGGGTTACAAAGCCATTGCTGAGGCTTTGGGATTCAAACAAACTATTATGAGACTCATTATACACAAAAGAAGAAAACATGGAACAGTGGCAAACCTTCCCAGGAGTGGGAGAGTGCATCAACAACTCATCCAGGACCAGGAGGTCACAAATGAACCCAGAGCAACATCTAAAGAACTGCAGGCCTCACTTGCCTCAGTTAAGGTCAGTGTTCATGATTCTACCATAAGAAAGAGGTAACAGAGTCACAGAGCTCCTTAGCAAAAACCACCGCTGTCCAAAAAACACAAAGGCTTGTGTCACAATTTCCAAAAAAAAAGAATAGGATGATCCTCAAGACTTCCGGAAGAATGCAATGTGAAAGACTCATTGCTAGTTATCGCAAATGCTTTATATAGGTTTTGAATGATTCTTTACTGTGCGTTTGTGTGTGTGTGTGTGTGTGTGTGTGTGTGTGTGTGTGTGTGTGTGTGTGTGTGTGTGTGTGTGTGTGTGTGTGTGTGTGTGTGTATCTGAATTCGATACACTGTTTGACACAGTTTTCTTTCTCATGTCATGTGTCTAACATTTTGAAAACATGATAAATGAAAACATGTCCTAAATAAATGCAAATGATCTTACAAAGAGGAAGCTTCACATGCAGGAAGTGATTGATTAGAAATACAAAATACAAAAACTGGCACATGCTAATGAGGTCTTTCCCTTCTTCTTGTCTTTTTTTTTTTAAGAACTTGTTTCCGTGGGGGTATGCATCTAAGTTTTGTGCTGGAAAAAATATAAAATACTAGCTAAGTATTCACTTGCTACTCCACAAAAACTAAAAGCCTTTGCATAATGTTTGAGGTATGCCATATCCCTATGTTTTCCACAGTGAACCCAAAATAGTAAATAAAGATAGTGGGTTTAATAAATGGAGATTGAAACTAAGTTAGATCTGAAATATTTCACAGGCTAATGCCATGATCCCATTATTTCTCTTCATGAATTCATTTTTTTAGCCAGAGTGCCTGTTCACAAGCTTTACCTGTACATAAGTCATATATCACCAGTCATACATCAGAGACATATTTCACGGCTTCCAAATTAAATATGTAAGCACGGCACCACATCCATACAACACACTGGACACAGCCTCAGCTATATGACCACAAAGCATTATTGTTACTATCACACTAACACTAATAACTGAGAACAGAAAATGAACTGACAACTGTTTGGTTAGTGGTTAATCATTTATTAAGCATTTGTAAGAAGCATAAGAAGTTTAATTATACTGAATAAGATTAATCCTGTGTGTAACTGTCTGTTACTGACAGCCTTTGAATTACCCATAAATTAATGCAGATCAATATTTTAACACATGCATAGACACTTGTAATCATAGACACTCAAGGAAGGCAAGGCTCTTCAGGTCTGCCTGTGAGGCCTATTGAATTTCTAGAAATACATCTTTCATGTGCTCCATCTAATTATAGCACGTACGTGGGTGGAAAATACTGGAGAGGAGATTCAAGCTGAGGTTGTTTCCAGCTATATCTTACAGTAGACTACAATACATTTGTACAAGCCCATGTTTGTGTGCTAGATCTGCCTGAATCGTAAAAAATAAAAATTGCACTCTGCAATTTTTAACTAGGCTAAACAACTATAGTTGTTATAAATATATAAATGATAAATAACTAACTATACTTATTTAGTCTCTTTTCCACCTGGTCTTAACTTGCTATATGCAACTGAAAACGGTATCCAAGTCAAAATGCATGATAATGTATTGTGTAAATGCAATCGGAACATGTCATAAGACAGCTGTGGTCAGCCAGACCACATCTGGAGGTAGTCAGGCTCACACAGCGAGGTGTAAATGCAATCTCTGCATGACCACATTCATGAGGAAAACACTGGCCCCGTAATTTGAAGTTTGTTAAACCTCTTCCAGCCAAGTGAGCCCTGAAAAAACTATAATTAATAACAAAAGGTACAAGTCTTCCTTTTCAAAATGTGATTCGGAAATGAATGACAGTCGTTCATGGCAGCATTATTATTGACCCGGGATGACAAACATGTAAACAATGTAAAAAAAATATTTCCAATTTCTATTAGGTAATTTTACCCACTATTTTTAGGATCCCATACCTGTTCTGGTAATGAAATGTAACATGTAATGTACTGTAACATATAATGTTATATGTAAAACAGTGGCTAAAATTACTTTGCAGAAGTTGAAAATAGTTTTTACTTAAAAGAATTTACCTCTTAACATCAATTAGACTGTTTTTTTTT
>JANJYP010026077.1:0-12404 GCA_024605115.1 Rastrelliger brachysoma | reverse complement strand
AATAACTTGAATTAATATGATTTTAACAATCTCCTTTTCTGACCCAGTAGGATTAATTATTTGACACCTCTGTAACACAATAGAAATAGGGCAATAACACTAATAACACCCCCCCACCCACCCACCCCCTCCTCCCTCCATTATGGTCACCCAGGAATCTAAACCCGCTTTATGTCCATGATCTGTCGGTATTGTCGGTTCCAGATGTGATGGATATTGTGACTCTACAACAGAAGTACAGCCTTTTAATATCTCAACAAATCAATTAAGGCACCTCCACTTATTATTTTTAATTAATGTTAATGATCTAATGAGACATTTGAAGGTATTTCGAGTTAAATTCACCCCAGATTCAGTCAGTGTTGTCAGGTCAGTCGTTCATCAGGACGAACAAAGCATCAAAACCTTCAGATTAGTGCAGATTTGTTCTGTTTCCATTCATCACCTTGCTCATATTTTTCTTTGGTGTGGAAATATGACAAACACACAGCGAGTGCAGTGTAAGCTATTCAGCAAGCAGAGAGAGATCAAACAACAAAAAGATCAAATAAAAAAAAGAAAAAGAAGTTTCATGTACATTACTACAGTCCAAACAGGATCTCGGCTGATGAAGTGAAATGCAAATACACAGTTTGTTTATGCAAATGAGCGGAGCAGAGCCGCCGAGCCGGATGTGAAACCAGACGCCATGTCAGGCTTCAGAACTAAGCCTCGCTCCAAACTCTGAGCTCTGATGTGAAACAAACACAGTGTGCGTGTGTGTCAGTGTGTGTGTGTGTGTGTGTGTGTGTGCGTGTGTGTGTGCGCGTGTGTGTGATTGACAGTCCTGTTAAATCCTCTCTGTTGTTTCTGCTGTTCTCTGTTCTCTGTCTGCTGCTCTTCATTATTGAACTGCTGCTCCCAATTCGTCTGTGACACTCTCTGAAAGCTACCTGGACCCTCTCTCTCTCTCTCTCTCTCTCTCTCTCTCTGTCTCTCTCTCTCTCTTTCTCTCTCTCCATGAATGTTCTGTGATCATTAAAATGATGAAACGCTACTTCCTACATTCAGCCAAAGGGTCACCATGTTAATGATTTAAGAGTCAGAGCTTCTCTGATCTCTCTGTGAAAGAAAAAAAAAAAAGAAAAACTCGTCCGTTCTGTTTTCAGCTTTCCTTTTTCCAACTGAATCTATAACGTCTCTTCTGCTTCTCTGCCCTTCATCCCCGAACCACTCCTCAACCCTTTTCCTCCTCCTCCTCCTTCTTGTTTTTTGTAATTTATTTTTATTTATTTATTTATTAATTCGATTAAATCAACGTCGCCCCCTCCTCCTCCTCCTCCTTCTCCTCCTCCCTCATCATGCTGAAAACTTTCCCCCTCTTCCATCTTCATTCTTTAAATTACAACCATCCGCCTCCTTCACGATTCGTTTTTCCTCCGTCACATCCATCATGCTGTCTCATACCTGCCGACTCATCCTTCATCTTCGTCTTCACCTCCTCCTCGTTCCTCCTCCTCATCCCTCTATACATTACATCCTACCTTCCTCATCCCCCTTTCCTCCTTCCATTATCCCCTTAAAACCCTTAAAACCTACCCCAACCTTCCTCCTCTTCCTCTTTTTTACCACCCAACCACCACCTTGTGTCCCCCTCACCTGCCCTGCCCTCCCTCCTTCCTCCTTCCAGCAAAGACCCAGGACGGTATCGCCTTGGAGATCCAGCCACTGAAGAGCGAGGAGGCCGCCGAGTCGGAGGAGAAGGAGGAGAAAGAGGAGGTGAAAGCGGTGAAGAAGGTCAATGTGACCAAGAAGGAGAAGTCCGTGCTGCAGGGCAAACTGACCAGGCTGGCCGTGCAGATCGGAAAAGCTGGTGAGGAACGAGCACACACACACACACACACACACACACACACACACACACACACACACACACACACACACACACACACACACTGTACTTATATAGATAATAAAGCTTTATTGGGTCTTAAGGGGATAATATCAGGCTTTTGGAACATTTAGTTCTTTACACTTCAATCCGACATTTTCTGAAACCCTCTTTTTTTTATTTTTTCTTTGGCGTATCTATGTTTGGCGTTTGGCTCAGGGTCAGTTGGATCAGATCAGTTTCATCCCTTTGCTTTCAGTATAGATAAGTCCAGGATATGTTTAACTGAGCTGAGCTGAAAGAAAAAAATCCACCTTCAAACAACTTTAAAGGCGAGAGTGCATCTAAAAACAAGTGACTTCTTTACTTTTTATAAAACATAAGGTATAACTGATCATCCAAATCTTTGTTAGACCCTTTTCATCAACTTCATTCCAACATATTAGGACAGGTTTTACATGTATTTTTTTTGGAAATTATGGTAGATAGGCCTCATTTAAATTAAATTATGGTTTGAATCCTGGTTTGAAAGTCACCCAAGGACAACAGGAGGGTTAAAATGAAGATGAATGGGTAAATACATGTAACAGATAATGCTAAATGTGGTTGAATTAATACTTAAAGAGGCTCAAAAGCAACTGCAAAAAGACACACTTTTCATCAGCTCTGAATATCAAGTGAAGATTTGAATAAAGGACAGTAACCAGAATTCCCATGGTTGGAGAAATAAATCTCTTTTTCGTGTCTTCCAGCATGTCTGAAGCATCTGGAAGGCGTCTTTAAAGCCTTGTTAACATGAATTTAACCAGGATAAAGTAGCTCATAACCAGAGGTCTGCANTCGTGTCTTCCAGCATGTCTGAAGCATCTGGAAGGCGTCTTTAAAGCCTTGTTAACATGAATTTAACCAGGATAAAGTAGCTCAGAACCAGAGGTCTGCAATCATAATTCAGAGCCGCAGTGTAAAAAAAAAAAAAAAAAATCACTCCAAACTGAATAATAATAAGCTTGAAATACCAGTTATTAAAGTTTTAGGGTCCAGCTCAAAGATCAAATCGATTCTCTTGTGTAAAAAATCTGATCCTGCTCAGCGTGAAATTTGAAATTGTGAGCGAGTCGTGATCTTTGCAAAGAAACTGACCTTCTTTAATAGGCTTTCATTCTCCTCATATAACTTTTTTTTCCCTTAGATGACTTCTCGCAGTTCAATCACCCTAGTATTTCGAAATGATCGGCTTATGTGACGCACCGAGTCAGATCTTTTTTCTTTTTTTTTTCAGAGGGGGATATACTTCCACCTACATATATGTGCTTAACTTATGATGATTATAGGGATTGGGGAGTGTCTGTTATACCCAGGTTAGAGCAGGACAGATCAGTGAGAGTTTACTAACAGGACTCAACATGCAAATCAGATAAGTTTGGATTTCTTTAAAACGTGATTGTTTTCCTCTTTCGGTGGAGCGAGGCTAGCAGTTTCCCTTCACTTCCAGTCTTTATGCTAAGCTAAGCTAAACTAAACACACCTTGGGACTTCTTGCTCTCTCTGTGTGTGTGCTCAAACTGATAGCCATCTTTTCATTTGATTTCCAAAAATGTGGAACTGTTCCTTTAATAATAGCACATGAGGTGATCGTCAGGCATCAGGTAGTTGGGGGGGAATGAGAACGGGGACGGACGCAGAGGCTGAGGGTCAGAACGCACTCAGTGTTATTGGGAACATGATTCATCCCGGAATTGAAGCATTTTCAGTGTCATTTCAATTGACCTTAATACACTGAGGGGTTTTCAGGACAGAGCAGAGGGAAGGGGGGGTGGAGTCCAGCCACTAACAAGCATCGGTGATAAAAACAGCCCCTCATTTCTGGACGGAAATAGAATTTGGGCCAAAACGCTTTGAAACGACTGACGGGAGAGACGAGGCAGCGCTGTTTCACCTGTCCTCACCTGCGTCTGATTTCAAACTCTGGATGTGTCTGACATATTTTATCATAACTACACTGTTTTAAGAACCTGATATGTTCAAATGTTGCAATGAGCAGTCAATCAAATCAAACAAAAATAGTATATATGAAGTCAAATAAACAAAAAATTTCTTTAAAATCTACATTAAAACATGTATAAATTATATATTCATTATTTTATATGTATTATTTTTGAGGTTTTTTTGGCATTGTTTTTGATATTATTTGATTGTAGAGACTGACAAAAAGACTGACAAAAAAGTCAAACCTTGGACATTTCAATTACATGGTTTCCATCGTAGATTTCTAGGCTTAAGGACGCCAGTTTTCAAACTTGTTTGATTCACAAAATATCCAAAATCACAGTTACTGCTCTTACTTTAGTTGAATTTAAATATTTCAATGCGACGTCATAATTTTTCAGCAAGTACTGTAATTTACTGACCATCACAATGTCCTTGAATGCATCATGAAGACATTTTAAAAGTGTCACTAAATAACAAATATGACATTAAAACAACTCATTATAATATTAAACCCATAGAAAGGATCATGTTATAGTGTCATATGAGGGAATAATGGAGAAATAGACCTCCTGCACATCTTCCACATCATCCTAANTAGTGTCATATGAGGGAATAATGGAGAAATAGACCTCCTGCACATCTTCATCCTAATTAAGGGTTTAAGGTCAGATTTGCTCTATTAGCCTCCGTGATTAAATGACTTGTCCTCATCCTGACCAGGTCTGATCATGTCGGCTGTGACCGTCATCATCCTCATCCTCTACTTCGTGATCCACACCTTCGGGATCCAGGGTCGGTCTTGGGTGGCCGAGTGCACCCCCATCTACATCCAGTACTTCGTCAAGTTCTTCATCATCGGTGTGACCGTGCTGGTGGTGGCTGTTCCTGAGGGGCTGCCGCTCGCTGTCACCATCTCCCTGGCCTACTCCGTCAAGGTAAACACGATGAGGAGCAAAGGGGCTTATGGGAAATGTATGCAAGATTTATGCAAGAAAAAATGTAAAAATTTAATAATCTCAATTTTAGGCTTTATTAAATATCCATTTGTTACATAAATTATATTTGGTCTGGTCTCAAACATATTCATTTTATACTTCCTTTGTTGCCTTTTTCCCCTTTTTTTTTTAAAGAATTGTTTCGCGAGTTGCTCTGCTAATGGCCACTAATTTTGTTGCTTTGAATTTTCCCACTTTTCGTACTTCACGTAGGTCTTAAATTTAATTTATAAGTCAATTAATCAATTTATTTGTATAGCACTTCTCATACATCGCAATGTAACACAAAATGCTTCACATACAGAACATTAAAAAAACAAGGTTACGCCATTATAATGATCAAAAATCTGTGATGAGAAAACACTATAGCTAAGATGGAAATAAAATAAATAATACAATAAAAAATAAGAATAGAAGAATAGAAACCAAAATAAAATAAAGGGATCATACAATATTAGAAAAATATTAATAATATGTAAAAGGAAAGAATACTATAGAATAAAGTAAATAAAACTAGAGATATCAGGAGTAAAAGAGTACAAGTAAAGAAGTAAAACCGACATAAAAAGTGCGTTATGAAGAGTAGTAGGACAGGCTAAGGTGAAAAAATGAAAGGCAGATTAATAAGTGAATAGAATTCAATTGAAAGCCAAATTAAAAAGTTTTTGTTCAGAATGGGTTTTAAAAGTGTTATACATTTTAAATTTGACAGAAACCTTGTGTATCGCTGACGTTCCTCCTCCATCTTTTTAGAAAATGATGAAAGACAACAACCTGGTGCGTCACCTGGATGCCTGCGAGACCATGGGCAACGCCACGGCTATCTGCTCCGACAAAACGGGAACGCTCACCATGAACCGGATGACGGTGGTGCAGGCGTACATCGGCGACACACACTACAAAACGGTTCCCGAACCCGATGCTATCAAACCAGAGACTCTTGAAGTTATGGTCAACAGCATCTCTATCAACTCCGCGTACACCACCAAGATCCTGGTAAGAGTTTCATCGTATCACACACACGCACACACGAAGCTGAATCTGACCTTCACCTGAACTCTTTCACGTCTAAACCAACCCTCTGAAGAAGAATTGAATGTTACTTGTTGTTTCATCTGCAGGAAACAGCTGTGAATATAATCTCCAAAGCAAAGAAAAGCAGAGTTACTCACTTTTTTTTTTTTTTTTTTGCTCCATGGATTATATATTTATACAGAAATGCATCATTAAAACCAACAAAAGTGGCTGTTTTTTTTTCCACTGAGTATCCTCCAAATGGTTTAAAACCTCTGATGACTCTCTGATATGTTATTGAAAACACACTTCAAAGAGCAACAGAGGTTAGATAACAGGTTGAGCTGGAGTTTCCAGGGTGTAAACTTCCCCAAATCTAATAAAGAGCTGAAAAAATCTGCACCAAAAAAAAAAAAAAAAGTATCCTACTAAAATCTATCTTGCCCCAGCTCCTTCTACTCTACTTTGAACGTGTGGAGAAATACAAATATTGACAAGCCTGCTGTGTCTGTTAACAGCTGGGACAACAGCTATTTGGTGGAGACGTTTAGCGAACAGACAATCGATGTAGAGCAGCTACAGGTGATAAAAATCTGTTTGCAACAACTGTTCAACCTGTAAAAAACATCAAAATAAGGACGAGAGGCTGGCTATTACACCTCAACACAGAGACTGAAGAGTTACTGCCCTGCATGTTTTAGATATCTCCCCACTCCAGCGCACCTAATTAACTTGTCATCAGGCTCTTTGCCGAGCTTCAGCTGCTCGATAACGAGTTAATTATTAGTATAAGGTATGTTAGAGTGCTGTGTATACACATAGCTGGGTATTTATAAAAAAAAAAAAATCAATAATAAGGCTCGCTTGGTAGTGTGGTGGTTCGAACACAGGCCACATGGAGCATTGCTCTTGAACGGCAGACCCTGGTTCGAATCCTGGCCGGAGCATGTCTACGCCTTCTCTCTCTCCCATTTCCTGTCAACATACTTTATAATAAAGGCGCCTGTGCCAAAAAAAATGTTAAAAAAATCAGTAATAACATTGTAGGCATGCGAGGGTAGTGTGGTGGTTAGAGCACATGCCATATACACAGAACTCTGCAGCAGACCCTGGTTCGATTCCCGGCCAGAACGGTCATTTGCTGCGTGTCTTGTTGGCCCCCCTCTCTCCTATGGTTTCCTGTCTGATTACTTTCAAATAAAGGTGTCTGTGCCACAAAATCTTTGAAAAGATAGTACAATAAAAAATAATAATAGTAACNTACTTTCAAATAAAGGCGTCTGTGCCACAAAATCTTTGAAAAGATAGTACAATAAAAAATAATAATAGTAATATCGCACACACTAGTTCTATACTATGCAACCGCTTTCTTGTGTATCCATTGCACTGTTGCACTTTAAAGTTACATAATTTATTTATCCTTGTAAATTATGCACACTTCCACAATAGCGTCTGTGAATGTATGTTGTTTTATCTCTGTCTTGTAAGGCGACCTTAAGTTGCTTTGAAAGACGCCTCTAAATAAAATACATCATTATTGTTATTATCAAACCTGCATACTGTAAACACATGAATCCGCATGAAAACAAAGCTCACACGCTCACTGTTTTTATTTACATACTAAAATCAGAAATGTTCCTTAGTGTCTCTGATCACATGACACTCATTTTAAGCTCTATCATCATGTTCACATCTCTTCCTTTTTTTCTCAGCCTCCAGAGAAAGAAGGCGGTCTACCTCGCCACGTTGGAAACAAGACGGAGTGCGCTCTGCTGGGTTTGGTGCTGGAGCTGAAGAGGGACTACCAGCCGATCAGAGACGAAGTCCCCGAAGAGAAACTGTACAAGGTTTACACCTTCAACTCCTCCCGTAAATCCATGAGCACGGTGCTGAAGAACGCCGACGGAAGCTTCCGCATGTACAGCAAGGGAGCGTCGGAGATCGTCCTGAGGAAGTAGGGAAAATGATTAACCTTTACATAATGTCACATTCTCACAGTACTGAATTAGTCCAATTACACCAATTCACATTCATTAAAGCCCCATCAGTCATTAATAAATGTTTGATTAATCCTTCTGTTTGATTAAACGACATTTACAATCACTATTTTATGATCCAGGAGAGCATTTTATACAATATGTATGATGAATTTAACATGTTTTAACCCTTTCATGCATAGTAGTCACTATAATGGACAGCTATTTAAAAGATGTTTTCTTATATGTCCAAGGTGTTTGATGCATAGTTGCATCATAAACATCATCACGTAGCTACCACTTTATTTGCAGTAACTTTTTTGATTGTTAAATCAGTTAATTGATGTAATGTCACTTGATGAAAAGGAAAATTAACTTCAAATACTTTCTTCATGCCTAAAGATTAGAAATATTAAATCCTGACTCAGTTTGTTATAATTCATGCATGAAAGGGTTAACGCTGTTTTTTTTTTTAATGCAAATTTCTGCATTTGCATATTAAAAAATGTGTATCACCTCCACAAAAATTAAAAAGAAATATAAAAAATATATGCATTTTATTTCCATGTTTGTAAACTGTGGGTCCCATTAGGAAAAGCCTGGCTCTCAAGAAACATGTATATGAAGTTTTTACTGCTCTCATAAGTAAAAAGGCATCAAATTTGACTCTGAGCAGTGTGTTAAAGGGTTAAATTAAACTGCAAATAGTTAATTATCTAAATAAACAGGTAAATATTCATCTGTTTCTTGTTCACGTCTGATAATCTCCCTGCTGCATCTCTCTCCTCTCTTCTAGATGCTCTCGTATCCTGGACGCCCAGGGCCAGCCTCGCGTGTTCAAGCCCAAGGACCGTGACGAGATGGTGCATAAGGTGATCGAGCCGATGGCGTGCGACGGACTGAGAACCATCTGCGTGGCTTACAGGGACTTCCCCGCCGAAGCCGGAGAGCCCAACTGGGACAACGAGAACGACATCTTGAACGATCTCACCTGCATCGTCGTGGTCGGAATCGAGGACCCCGTCAGACCCTAGGTAAATCCACCTTAAAAGAAAAAAAAAAAAACACCTGCTGTAATTAACACCTGATGTGAGGTTATGTTTAAGACATGGTGTTTACTTCTTTGAAAGCAGGGTTGTTATCGATTGGTCGTCAATCACCATTAAGCAGCTGATCGATCAACAGTGGTGGATGTTTGAGTGCAATTATACAATTATAGATCATATTTCAACAGTTTAATTTGAGTAAAACTGAGCCTCATAAGTCTGCACCACTATTAATACAGCCAAAAAAAATTAAAAAACAATCTATCGTTCAGTTCCCTTTATTGATATTTGAGTGTCTGCAGCATCAGGGTACGTCCTAAAAGTCGATTCTAAATACGAAAAAACAAGTTCTGAATAAGAAAATAATTTTTAAGGTCAGTTCCTCTATCGATACTGAAGACGCAGGAGAAGTGCGATTAACAGAGCGGAACAATTATTTTCATTGTCATTTTTAGTCGTGAGTGCTAAAACAGCCTAAATTGTAGTTGTTACTTGAGTCGATGGCAGAGTTCATTAAACGCAACTGAACTCACCAATAAGAGAGGCAGAAGCAGGAACCTCTTGAACAAAGATAATAAAAACCAGCAGTCAGGTTTGCTTTCCATCTGTGAACACTGAACAAACAAGCTAAAAACATACGTGGTGTGTTGTTTTTCCTAATTAGCCGTGTAAATGTGAGTCTTTGTGAAGGCTTTAGTGTGTTTAAATAAACTCGTCCGTGTGGTTCGACTGCATCGAGTCAAAGGAAGCTTCTTATTCGCTGTGTTTCGCTGCTCCTCGGGTGACCTCCTGATTGATCCGTCCCGTCACTATGAATGATGTCTCACTGCGTTTATTTCTGCCTCGAGCTGCGAGGAGGAGTCCTGAGGGAGACGCCAGCGAAGGATTCACAAGACAAGACCAGCTTCTTGCTTTTAACTCCGCTTTTATTGTTTGTGGCTGGACGCTGTGGCTCATCAGTCTGCTTCGATGTTCGTTTTATATAAGAAGAGTCAGATACGATTTATGTGAAAGATTACTGCAGGGTTTAGATCCGGGGTGTCAAACTCAGTTTAGGTCCAGAGCCACATGCATAGAGCCCAATTTGGTCTCAAAACCTTTACATAGCAACCTGCAAATAATATATAATATATGTATATATATGTGTAATATATAATAACGTCTGTTTGCTGTGAATAATTAGCAATTTCAACAATAACATGTCATATTTTACCTAAGACATGAAAATATAACATACAAGAATTATTTAAATGTATTTTAATAAAACTGAAAATTACAATAACTTAATGAAACCATAAAAAGAAATTACTATAACTACTTATCATACAACTGTTTATTACATAATAATCTTATTAAAACTATGAATTTAACAATAAGCCAAAAAGTTAGCCACACCTTTACAAAAGTGTAACATTTTAAAAATATTTTTATCTTTGTGCATTTTGGCCCGCTTTAGGAAACGTCGTTAAATTTATGAGTAAAAGACGCTATAATTATTCTTCTATTTTCTTTGCAAAGTGGGCCGGATTGGACCTCTTGGCAGGCCGGTTCTGGTCCACACACCTTATGTTTGACACTCTTGGTTTAGATTTTCTGTTTCATCAACCAATTAAAAATGGTGTACCTGTGTCCACTGTCTACTTAAAAAACAGAAAAAAAACATAAAATAATTTTTGACCTAGGAGCAAATATGAGGAGAGCTTTTTTTTTTATTCAACTAAAAACATTTTAATTATCTGTTAGTGTCATTTCCATTCAGTCATGTCAAGTTGAAAATCCCAGTGCGTCAAGCAGCAGCTACTTTTTACGTGAGATATATTTATATGTATTAATATAATTTCCACTCGGCCCTGAAAACCAAAAACTTTCTAAAAATACGCTAATGATGTGCGAGCACCTGCGGACTGACAGCTGATTCAGAAAAGTGACGTCGCTTCAGATGTTTACTTCAGAAGAAAGGACGTCTCGTTTCACATCAAACACGCTCCCTCGATTCCCTCTTCTTCCTCACATCTTTTCCCTCACATCTCTCCCCTCGTTCTACACGTGGAAGCCACTGAAGAGGAGAGAAAAGTGAAGCAAACAAGGAAACAATGAAGACAAAAGAGAAGCAGCCAAAGTGTTGTTTCTGCTTGCTCTGAATATCCGCACAGAAGTCAATGCCTCCTCCTCCTCCTTCGCCGCATCCATCCATCCGTCCTTGATCTCTCTCCAGCGACTCTCGAGCGTTTTTGTGTGTCCTTTGTGTAGTCTCACCTGCATGAATTGTTACAAATGGGGATAACCGTGAACACTTCCAGACGGCCTCCGCTCGAACTGATTCAGGTGTTACACTCAGCTGCTCGCCTGAAAAGTGACAGAAGTAGCTGTTGTGTGTTTTGTTTCTTTGATGAACTGCTGCAAGAGTCCACAGCTCACCGTGAAGCTCCTTTAGCGCCCGCAGTGCAACACCGACTCTGCTCGTACACTGACATAAAAAGCACTCTGGTGTCAGCAGAACTACTTTATATCACCGTGCAACAAATTTCTACCTGCCATGTTTGCTACAAAATTTTGAGAGACTACGGTGGTTGGACTTCAATCTGACCCTCTATGGGAGTCCGGGGGAACATTTTTAAGTCAAATGCATCATTCTGGTTCACTGTGAGAGCAAAAATAAGAGGTTATATCTATAAAATATAAAGAGCTCTCAACAATTTTGTGCTTTAGTAACATAAGTACTGGTTGTATGAGTATGAATGGGGAAACAATACCTGCAGTGCAACATCGACTCTGCTCGTAAACTGACACACTCATACCTCATACCACCATGTAACCTATCTCTTCTTGCAGAGTTTACCACAAACTTTTGAGAGACTATGGTAGCAGGACACACATTTTTAATCACGAGTCATTTTTGATAATACAGTAGTCCTTCGTTTATCATTGGAGTTACGTTCTAAAAATAACCCGCAATAGGCGAAATCCACAAAGTAGTCAGCTTTATTTTTTTTTTTTTTACAATTATCATAGATGTTTTAAGGTTGTAAGGCACTACACACTTTATACACTTTTCTCAGACAGGCATTAACATTTTCTCACATTTCTCTCGTTTAAACACACAATGTTCAAACCTTAATAGAAAAGTAAGTACAGTCTAGTATTAAAACACTAAATTCCAGCTTCTCAAATCTAAAAATGTTCAGGTTTCTTTGGTCCTCTTTGACAGGAAACTGAATATATTTGGATTTGTGAACAAAGAAGATGTCATATTAGCCTTTGGAAAACACTGATTGACATTTTTTACTGTATTTTAACATTTTACGGACTGTGAACAGTTAATCAGTTCATCTAGAAAATAACTGACAGCTTACATAACTAAGAGAATCATTTCACTGTCAGAGCCAAAATAAGAGGTTATATCTTTAAAACACAAAGAATAAATGCGCTCTCAACAATTTTGTGCTCTAGTAACGTAACTACTGTTTGTATGGATATAAATGGGAAAACGATACCTGCAGTACAACATCCACTC
>JANJYP010026071.1:0-11572 GCA_024605115.1 Rastrelliger brachysoma | reverse complement strand
AGCAAGAGTGCGTTTTATTCCTTATGAATTTAGCTTTTGATTCAAAAGAGTAAGATTGCTTTATCTTTTAAAAAGTTACATAGTTTTATATGAGTATTTAACAATAGTGTTTGTTATTATTGTCCAGTCAGACTTCCTTACAATGACGCACTCACTTATCTCAGTGGTTAACAATCATATTACTGATAGAACAATGGCCAAAAACTAAAAAAAATGGGGGGACCCAAGTTGCAATAAATCAAAGCGATTATTTAAGCAATACTGGGTGTGCAAAAAGTGCTGCCAAATTCCCTTCACAGTCAGATGGGGTCAGGGACTGTCAGTGTCACTGGACCAGATTGTTCAGTTAAATGGTTTATTCATGGCAAATTCAATTGCAGGCATGCAGAGGGTCTTGTAAACAGCTTAACCCGATTCAAACTTTACCCAGAGTTTGACCAGTATCTGACTGGAAAACACTGCCACTCGATGTTTTCTATCCTCTGACCAAGGCCAGTACCACCAGCGCGCCTTCCTTCCTCCTCCTCCTTTTCCAATCCTTCTCTTCTTAGATCTCTGTATTCCCACTTTCCCACACTCCGGGATCCTCTCTTCTTTTTCTTTATCTCTCGCTCTCTGCTCTCTTTCTTTTTCCCCTCCTTATTGCTGGAGGGTACAGGCTCCTTCAGTGATTAAGCCGTCTAGAGGCCTGTCTGTCTTTTTTTTCCCTCCTTTTTTTTTTTTTTTAACTGAGAAGAAGAAAAAGAATACAACTGTTGGGTGATACACTTCCCCCACCGATTCTCTCGTCATCGCCGCGCCGACGTGACAGCTTTGACGGCTGGGCGAAAGCGAGGTGCTATTTCACATGCGCAACAATATTACCAGTTTAACTCGCAGAGGTGAATTATCACCTTGTCACCCAAAAGTGCAAATAGTGTAGTTTTCAAAGAGCAATTAAGTGTAATAGCTGCTGTCAAGCCCTAAGGATGGTACCTGTTGCTCACTCTCTCTTTCTCTCTATTTCTCTCTTTCTTTCTATTTTCTCCTCGGCAGATGTGATAACTCTAAAAATATTTTCCTCTCACTAATTCCCTCGATATCAACCGCTGTGCCTGCTGAAAGGCCTTTTTTAAAAAAATAAAATAAAGGCTTCATATTCTTACATCTCTCTCTCTTTATTTCTTTCTCTCACGCTGTCTTCACTAATACCCCCAATGATATTAGCCACATCACTTTTCCTGGAAGTGCTGCACGGTGAATGAAGGGCAGTATCAAGTTGCCCCCCCACGTACCCTCTTACTCCCGCCCCCACCGCCAGTACCTCACCACTCCCCCCTCCCGAAAAGGGAAACGGAGACGAATGCTGGATGATAGCAAAGTTACACGACAATTATTCTATTCATTATTTTAGAAACAGGATGGGGAAAACAGGAGGGGAGACAGCGTGGGAGCCGGGGAGGTTACAGCGAGCTGGAGATCACATTCATACAGCACATATATATATATATATATATATATATATATATATATATATATATGAATGTGTGTGTGTGTGTGTGTGTGTATGTTTTCACGTGCAAATCAAGTGCTTTTTATGTATATATGAAAGTCTGCATACCGCCACGTGCACACTCATTGCCGCGTTAGTCTGCATCGCATTCAATATCGTGCATGAAAAAAAAAACATGAAACAATGGGTTATAAATTGGCCTTCCAACCCGATATATTTGACATGATCTCTGCTTCCCATCTCGTTAGTCTGCTGTTTGTTTCTTTTCTTCCCTGACTCCTGTAGACTTTGTTCAGTTTGAGTTGCTCCTCTTAAGAATGCAACGTTCCCCCTTCCCCAGGCGCCCCGGAGATGTGAGGAGGACGCCTCAGAGGAGTTGTACTCATAAAGCTCCTCATCCTCCAAGGGAGAGACAGCAGAGAGATGCACACAGAAAAAGAAAGAGAGAGAGAGTGTGAGTGAGAGAGAAAGCGGTACCGCCAGGCACAGACACACAGGCATAATAACTACACTTACACAGCAAGTCGACACATACTGTAATGAGACAATGCCGCCGCAACTTCAAGGAAAAAACAGATATATAAAAAAAAAAAAAAACAACAGAGTGCAAAGCAGAAAGGGAACGAGAGAGAGTGTGTGAGGGAAACAGGGGGATTGGTGGAGAGGTGGAGGGGTGAAAAAAAAATAAATAAAAAAAAGAAGAAACTATGTCAACTTTTATTTCCTCTGTTATTCCACATCAATGGAGGCGTGCCGTGATACTAATAAAAACAAACAAAAAAAAACACATACACAGGTATACACACATAGGCGAAGCGAGCCCTGCCGTGTTTGAAAAAGCTCACTGGCAATTAAAGACAAATAACTTTGCATTATTTTCCCGTTAGTGGAGGATGATACCAACCACTCACTAAAAACATGTTTGATTTAAACATCAAGAAAAAAAAATGGAAAAAAAAGCTGCCGGAGAAACAAATAAATAAAAAGAGTCAAATCAACAAAGTTGCGCTCGGAGAAAAAAGGAGAGAGAGAGAGAGAGGGGGAATCGAGAGAGAATACAAACCGCAGGGGGAATAAGAATAAGAATAGCGAGCGTCGAGACAAATAAGCCAGCAACATTATAACATTAGCAGTTAGAAAATACACTTAATTCCTCGGCAGAGATGGATATAAACTGCATTGTTGCGTTGCAAATCCCAGCAACCGGATTTAAACTACTGCTATTGTTTTATTAGGGAAATATGGGGGTGGAGGAACACTGCTTGTTCTAATTACAGTGATTTAATCAGGATTAGAGAGGTTACCTGGATGAAGCTAGGGGGCATCCATGGGCAAGGGCACATGCTTTTTTAGACTAGGGCTGCTTTACATGCAGTGTGGGATATTTGACAGATCCCCGGTCCTTATCAAGACTCATCTGCGACAATGACTTCAGCTCCCCTTTAAAAACAATGACTTCTTTTGCTCTAGCGTGAGTAAACACTGGCCTATTGTTTCCGCGTCTCTCGTTCCCCTCCTCTCTCTCTGTCTTTATTTCTTTCTTTTCTTTCTCTCGCTCCCTCTTTTTTTTCCCTCCCCCTTCCCCGCCACCCCCTTTTTTTCTCCCACCCTCCTCCTGCCTAGTTAAACAGCAGGCAGAGGGAATCCATTTTAATCTGATTAATAACTTAGTTGATCACATATAACCTAATTTTCATTCAGTGCCGCCCTTGTCTGCCCGGCCACATCCACGCTGACCTTTGGAGTCGCCACAGTCACAATAAAGCACAATAAGCACCATTGTGCTGTCAAAAAAAGCTGAAGATGTTTTACATCATTACCAAAATTTAATGTCTCCATCTTTTTTAAATGGGATGCTTTCTACTAAAAGGCCAGGCCTGCAATTGAATGTGTATGTGGGGTGGCGGTGGAGGCGGAGGAGAGGGTGGGTGGGTGGGGGGGTCATTACTGAGCGGGACTCGAGTTTCCTGGGTCACAGGGATGGGAACAACTTTTCTCATGCATTCACAGTAATATGAATCGTCCTTTTAAAACAGATATGGTTACATATTAGTTTTGAAAGGTACAGTAACTGGCTCAGCGTTAAGCTGCCCTCCAACACTGGGGCTCTTTGTTCCCCAGCCGCAGCTAATAACTGGCCCCTGATCCTCATCTCTTACTGGTTGTGGAAGAACACTCTCAACTTTTTTCTCCTTCTTATTTTTTTTTCAGCCCAATTTCGCCCGATGTGTTTAGCGCTGAGAGATTTGTATTCAGGATTGGCAATTATGATTAGAATGCCACAAAGTAAGCCTTGTGAGTTTTTTTTTTTTTTTGCAATGACAAGTAAAAGAGAGAGAGGGACAGGGGGGAGGAGAAAAAATATCCTTCCTCCCTTTCTCTCCTCCTTTCTATTTCTCTCTCACACACACATACACACACAGGAAATATGAATCAAATATTCATGAAGTGGGTTGAGGTTCTCATACACCCATATGCTTCCTCATTCAAGCAGCTTGCAGTGGACAGAGGCATCCATCCAGCCTGTATGACACAGTCGAGTGTGACAGAGAGCATGACAACATCCCTCCGCCACCTATCACTGCTGCCGCCGCCGCCGCCGTCACGATAATCATCAAATAGGTCATACTAAACATGCGCTCCTGTCCTCCTCTCTCTCTTTTTTTTCCCTCCTTTGTCCTTGTTGCCCTCCGCTGTACCCCGCGACTTCCTCTTTCGTTTAATAATCTGTTGTGAGAGGGATGAGTCCTCCGAGCTCCGTGATTCACTGGCCAGGAATCCTTGTAAAATCAGGCCTCCGTGCATTTGCCAGTTTCCAGAAATTGTAAGAACTTTATGGTTTATAGTTTTTTATTAGGCCTCAGCTGGAAAGAAAAGGGTGCTGCGAAAGAGAGAGAGAGAGGGAGAGAGAGGGGAGGGTACAACGTAGGGGAGGGGGGGTGAGGAGGGATTAAAACTGGAGGGATTAGCACCATACTTTAAGATAAATCTTTTTTAATGTGAAACCTCATCCCCGCTCATTCTGGGGTAACCGCTCTTATTAACTGCTTTTCTATCACTCCCTTTTATGCGGCCTATTTTTTCGCCGAGCAACTTTAAGTACAGGCTTTTGGACACGGCCGCGCGCCGCTAACTCTGCCAGTTACACAAACAACGTCCCTTTTTAAGCTTTTAAACACAGAACAATGGCAAAGCACATAGCTGCGCACATTAATGCTTTTGTATATGGGAGGGGAGGAGAGAAAAAGAGAAAAAAAAAGAGAGGAGAAAAAAGCAGGAAAGCAGAGAAGAAGAAAAGAGATAAGCAGAGCTTGGCTGCACTGCCCCTTCATCCCTCCATCTCTCTCCTTTTTTTTCTTGTTTTCTCTTTCTCTCCTCACTCTATCTCTCTATGAGGAGAGAGAGAGGGAAAAAAAAAACATCTCCCTTTCCATCATCAAATCCAGGCTGATCTGTATGCGTCGGGGGCTAAACAGACAAACATCATATTCTCAGTCTCCAGACTCTAATTGACAAAACAAGGATTGGTCACACTTTTAAGAAGCGTTCCATAATGGATTTCCATGTTTGTGCCTCTTTTAACTGGCAGCACGAATGGAAGGCATAAATGTTGTCTTTATTACTGAAAACAACAGCCCTCTCTCTCTTTCTGTCTGCCTCTATCTCCCTCTGCGGCGTTTTTTTTTTTTTAGGTGGAAAAAATGGTCAGGCAACAAGTACTTTGGACTGAGGCATGACCGGAAAATTGCATGATTTTTTACAATTTGACATAATGCTTTATATCCTTAAATAATAATATTTTGACTTTTGTACAGCATAACTACGGGACTGGGTAAAATATGGCAATGTGACTGTCAACACTGAAGTTGTTTGCAAGGCCCAAAGAATAGCAATAGGAGGGGAGGGGCGTTTGTTTTAAGTACATGCAGGAAGGAGAGAGGAGAATGACTTGAGGAAGAGAAGGGGGCGGTGGGGACACCCAGATGAGTGAAAGCAAATAAGTATGTCACTGTTCGCAGGGTTTAACAGTTCAGCAGCACTGAGTTTGATTGACCAGAAAATGACCTGATGAAATCGCATCACAGATACACCATTTATCAGAAAAATAGACTATAATTCTTTCATTCACCAATTAAAATGTCACTTGAAGATAAAGTTCTTCCTTTGAACAAACTTTTCAATAACTTTTGGTGTTTAAATCTTTTGGTGGATTTAAACACTAGCTTTCTGGCTAGTGTGTTTTGCCTTAGCTGCATTAGCTTGTATAAGCAGCGTTGTCTTGAAGACTCTTACTACTTGAATGTTTTGTAATCCTCTCAAAAAGGTGCTTGAGATCCTCAAAAACTTCTGTGAACCAGGTGCCCTCTCCTCCAAAAGGAAAAACAACAAAAAAAAACCCACACACACACGGGAAGCAAAACAGCGCCTTCCTGAACAACCTAGCATTTCCTCCTGGTGAACCACTCCACATTGAAGCTGTGGTTATTTTTGCATGTGGTTTGGTTTATAACAATATTTATAACAATTTTGGTGGACACCAAAGTTTTTAACTTCACACTTATCATCAAAAAGGCTTCAAAGTTTCAACCGCTAACTACCAGCTACAAGCTAATATCAATTTACTGGGCAGAATTAGCCAGGGAAATGGCAATAGGGTGACAATTAGCCTCAGTTGACAACAAAATGATATAGTTTGGTTTTTACACTGTTATTTTATCGTATTTAAAGCTTTAAATACGTTGAATATGATAAAATGAACCTACCTTCACACAGGTTAGTTAAAAAACAGCCTTTTTCAACTATTGTATTGAGCCACTGACCTCAAATTTTAGATGAATACTAATTAACAGTAACTGAGTATTTATGTAATTCATTAATGTGGAATAAGAACTTTTTTGCACACCCTGCTGGTGGGAGTCCGCCAATAAGTTTAGGGCAGAGCTTCACCTGCCCCACCTGCCCTAAACTGACCTATGGCCATTGATCTCTCTCTCTATCTTTCCTTCTTTTTTTTCTCTGTAAAAGATGATATCAGTGCAACGGTCGCTGTTGGTTACAAGGTCAACACCGGCCGACAGATGATAAACGATGTCAAGATGGCCGCCTCATCTGTCCTGTAGCTGTTGGGTGCGAAAGAGATGAATGCATACATGTCTTCTTCTTCTTTGTTCTTTACTTTTATTATCAATTTGTGTGTGTGTGTNTGTGTGTGTGTGTGTGTGTGTGTGTGTGTGTGTGTGTGTGTGTGTGTGTGCGTGTGCGTGAGAGAGGTGGGGGGCAGAGCTACTAAAACAGCCACCTGATTATCCGTGGCACTGACTGGAAGTGCTTCCAGGCCCTTTTTTCGAAAAGGAAAAAGAGGTAGGAATAGGAGAAGGGGAGGGTGTGTGTGTGTGTGGGGGGGGGAACAAATGAACAAGAAGGGAAAATTTTCAAAAAATCTGCTCTTATCGTGTTTCTGTATCAGGAAGCAGACTTGGCAAGAGATGGGGATTCAGTATTATGGACAAGCTGCTCATCAGATGGGAGTTGGGTTTATTTCTGTGCCCCCCTCCCTCCCCTTCCCCACTCTCCCAAAACTCCCCTCTATCCACCCTTTCTCCCCTCCTCCTTTCCTCCTCCCATCCTCTGCCACCCCTCTCTCATTTGCTTCCCGTCCAAGACGCGTCTCATTTTCTCTGACTGGACAGCCACATCAGAAATGCCCAAAAAGAACTTGGCGTCCTCATGTGTGGACAGAACACAACTTTTCATTTAAATAATTTGATTGATTTTCTCACTGTATTGTTTTTGTATGTGTGTGTGTGTATGTGTGTTCCCCCCCTTTCTTCCTCCGATTTTCCCTTCATCTTATTCTTTCTTTTTTCTTTCTTTTTTTTTGGTCCTCCAGCCTCATTATCTGCAGTATGGAGCACAGGGTAAAAACATGCATTCACACACACACACACACACACACATGCACACACACACGGAGGTAAACTCAATCTCGGCAGTGACGGCCACTTTTGACAAAACACTAAGTGCATTTCTTAATTATCTGACTTCTCTCTAATACTGTTGTCATCTCGCAGACAATCCCTCTCCACGCTCTCTGATGTTGTTATTATGTTCTCATTTGGATGCTGGCTCTCCGCAGGTAGTCACCCCCCTCCCCCCCTCTCCGTCCTCCCTCCT
Source organism: Rastrelliger brachysoma (assembly GCA_024605115.1). NCBI lineage: Eukaryota > Metazoa > Chordata > Actinopteri > Scombriformes > Scombridae > Rastrelliger > Rastrelliger brachysoma. Next base: position 3,906 of record JANJYP010026071.1, on the reverse strand, counting down.
CCTCCTCTTCTTCCTCATACACACATTCCTCATGCTCCTTAGTCACTAGTCTTGTGATGAAGTTAGCTTGATCTTCTTAGGTATTGTAAAAAAAAATTAAAAAGATGGTAGGAAAAAGTGCAAAATTACTAAAATTTGCTTTTAGTTTTGTGTTAAAATGCAACCTTTTATAAAAATATACACACACACACACATGCGTACACACACATACATAGCTGTGATGACCACTGGAAGCAGTCAATAGGATGCAGGGTTTGATGTTGATTAGCAGACTGTAGAACAGATAGAGCAAGAGAAGGATGAAGAAGATGAGCACAAGGGGGGGTCCTTCTCCTCCGTCGCTAATGAATCCGTCCCATGATCAACACCATCCGTCCGTCACCAAACACCCCCCCACCCACCTCCTCCCGCGCTCCACCACCACCACCACCCTTTCCTCCCTTTTCCTCCTCTTTCCTCTTCCTCATCTGACAAAAATGCGAAAAAAGGAAAAGGATAAAAAAAAAGCAAAGCTCGCCTTGTTCATTTAGAAAACAAATATTCAGCAACTTTATCAGAAGTGAAGCAGCAGCAGGCACAACTTTTTTTTCCTTTTTTTGTACATTCTTTCTTTTTAGTCTCTGCTTCTTTTTTTTACCCCCCTTTTTTCTGTCTTTGTGAAAGAGTGCCGTCAGCTTACCTGAACTTTTTTTTAGAAGAGCACGTCTTTCTTCCAGGCTGCTAATTTGAGCACAATGTTTTTTTTTCCTCCTCATTTTTTTGGAGTGGAGGGGGGGTTGCCTCTTCATTTCCATTTTAGTTTGCAAAGAAAATTCACACAATTTCACTCTTTTTCTCTCCTTTTAAATGATGTGTTGAATATACATTACCCAGTGTGCTCTTACAGTAGGCTCACTTACACAATAAAGTGAGTCAAACTAGACTATTGGCTTTTTTTTTTTTTTTTAGGAAAAGGAGGGGGGGGGGGGCTTGAATGCAGAGGTTGCAGTATTGGATCTTAAACCTATTGAAGCTGACGCAGTATAACAAAGCATGCAGGGGCCAAAAGTAATGATCATATACAAATATCAATATGAGAAAGAGTGTGTGCTAAAGAAGACGTATGGCTATTGATGTTTAAATAACTGTAGCGTCAGAGAGATGGAGAGAAAGAGACGGGGGTTGGGGGGTTGGATGGAAAATAAAAAAATGTGAATCATATTTTCTCACTGCATCTTGGGGAAAGAAAGAAGAAAAAAAGAGAAAAGAAAAAAGAAAGAAAACACTTAATCGAACACACCCTGCGAGGCGCAAACAGTGAAGCCTAGGGTGAGATAAAAAAAACTGCACCTCTCCGTCTTTCTGTGTCTTTCCGCTTGGTGAACAAAACCACAAATAAATATATAATCAGTTAGCATTATGTCATTTTTTTCTCCTTTTTTTGCTGCATTATCTACCCGCGTTTGCCTCTATTTTCTGAAAAAAGAAGGGGAAGTGTTTGACAGTGCAAACTACCCCGACGATAAAAACCAGTAAAAAGTTACGACTTCAAAAGTGTTTTTTTTTTTTTTTGTTGTTTTTTTTGTTTTTTTTCTCCTTCACTCCTCTGTGTGTGTGTATGTGTGTGTGTCTTTTAATTTGTCTGGGCATACGCAGCTGTATTTGCATTTCAAATACTCATATTTGAAGAAGGTGGTTTAAATGCCAAGACGCGAATTGATGACAATCACCCTGACTCTAAAGCATTGGCAGGAACCCCTCTCTCCTCGCCGCTGACATTAAAACTAAACCAACGGCCGCAAAGCAAACACAATACGAATATATATTTATCTTCTTTCTTCCCTCCGCCAACCTTTCTCCTGCTCTCTCTTTCCCCCTCATTATTTTAGTATCGCTTTTCATTTGAATATCGGTTCCCATACTCACAGGGCAACAGCGTGTGTGTGTGTGCGCCACCTCTAACAAACTAAAATAAGGGGAATAATCAGCAGGTATCAGAATGAGGAGGGATTGATTCAGCGGGGTGCATGCACACACACACACACACACACACACACTTCCATCCTGACACTTTTTCATATTCATTCCTGTAATTTACACTAAATCCAATAGCTGTCAGTCACACGTGCGTACACACTCTGTGCATACACACAGAAAGAAAAGAGAGGGAAGAAAAGAATAAAAAAACAAAAAAAATGCTCTGAATTTACAGCATCGGGGGAAACAGCTGCTGCAACATTTACAGCAAAGACCACTCTAAAATATTAAAGATGTGTCACCACCGGCGCTCGGCCCCTGCATCTGTAACCATCTGCTTTCTATTAAAACATTACACCCAAAAAAAAGCACAAGAAGCCCGCTCAGTTCAGCTCAGCAATGCTATTTCCCCCCCCCCTTTTTTTTTTTTTTTTTAAATGTGCTGGATGTGTGAGGTGGTGGGTGAGGGTAGAGGGTTTGGGGGGGTGGGGGGGGGTAGAAACTGCACTGGCACAGACAAACAACCTTTTGAGTCCTGTCAAACTCCCCTAGCTAACTGGAAACATCAAAAAGAGCAAAGTTCACGAATATCTGTGTTGCAAAGCTGTACCAAATGAGAAATATACTCAAAGGATAGAGACAGATAAGATACATAGAGACATACATATATCATTGCGGGGGGGGGGGTCACAGGTCTTGTGTGTAGGATAGAGATCACAGAATAGTTATTTTTACCACCTGTTTAGAATGAGATAAATCCTCTTGAGCAAAATCAATAATGTATCAAAGTGATGCGTGTAAGCATGTTTTAAGGCTTTATTTTTTTCTTTCGCAATTGTATTTCACTTATGGTGAATTATAGCTGGAAGACACACACACACACACACACACACACACACACAACCTCCTTCCTTGATTCATTTCATTACATTACTGGTCCCGTCCATGTGTCCTTGAGCAAGACACTGCACCCCTGGTCAAGTTGCCATGACTAAGAGCATCAGCTAAATGTCTCCAATGTAAAATTACAGTCCCTTCCCTGATGTCCTTGGGTTACTCAGGGGTGTGGAGGCGTACAATGACTCAGACTGTTTGGGGCGATGACATCTGTCCTGTTAGAACACAGAAAAGAGGAGAAGAAAAAAAGAAGAGTGAGAGCAGGGCTTCTGAAAGCAGCGCGGCAAAAAATATTATGTTACATCCAAAACATAGAGAGAGAAAGAGAGAGAGGGAAAGATGGGAGGAGAGACTTATGGGCCGAGTCAAAGGTAAACAATTACAACATCATGAGTCACTTTTTTGGAGCGCGGCTAAAGGAAGATCATCTCTCCCGCTTAATAGGTAATTTCCTTTGTCTTCTGAGGATCATATCACATGTTGTTGCTTTCGACGGGGTGGTCTGAGAGGAACAGCAAATTAGACAGAGAGAGAGAGAGAGAGAGAGACGGAGGGAGAAAGAAAGAAAAAAGAAAAAGAATTACAGATTGAAACTTGGCTGGAAAACTTTCACAACAGCGTTCCTTGAGAAACATTCTGTTCAAATTAAACAAGCGCCTGTTTGTGAGGAGCTCAGCAACAGATTCAGAGGGACATTTCCCAGTTTCTGTCGGGTTTTTTTTCTTGATATTTCATGCTTGCTGTTGTCTTGTCTGTGCAAAAACTAGTTGTCCATTTTTTTTTCTAGAAACGCGTGTGTGTGTGTGTGGGGGGGGGGGGTTGTCATCTCCTCTCCCTTCTTCATTTGCAGCCTTCTCTCTCTCTCTCTCTACGTCTCTCCGTCACTCTCCCTTGTGATGTCACTATCTCGGCGTGAATCATTAGGATATCAGTGTTCAGCCAGTGACAGAAAGCGCCTGATTAACAAGCTCTCTTGTTTTCCCTCTCCTCTTTATCCTCCTCCCTTTTTTCTGAAACGAGGACTCCCGCTGCTCCCAACGACATTTCTCCTCA